>CM042554.1:607421-700594 GCA_023630585.1 Cranoglanis bouderius
ATCCTAAATCTTGCTTCTTTATGCAGGGCGATTTTTTTTTTTTCAAACTGATTTTCTTGATGCAAGGAGCTGTTGAAAAGTATAGCCTGCATGCTAAACAGTGTTTGGACCCCAATTACTACCGCTGACTGCAATATTTTATTTCTTAATTATTTTTCATTTCTTATGAATAGCCGCTGACCATTGACTCTATATTTATTTTCTCCATATGGCCTTCAATAACCTAAAGAAGCTCAGACATTTCAGAGGGTTATAACCTTCAGTGGCACCTTTTCTTTAAGAATCCAAAATGCTGTCTCCTCTTTGACAGACATTTAATGAGTCTCCAAGTTAGTTTTGACTACTGATTTTTATGGCAAATTCTAAAGACAAAATCAAAATACAGCTTGTTTACTGTGGTCTACCAATGCCAATGTAAGAATCCAGATTCTGACTAGATGAAACACCAAATGTGAAATCCTACCAACCTGGTACTGATGGAAAGTTACAGTTTCAGCAGAAAGGAAACTTTCATAACCCTCCTGGATGGAGAGAGGAAGATCCTGGTAGAACACCTGCACACTGCCCTGTTATGTTTAATTAGGGATCAACATTCCAGAACATGAACATAAAAAGCATGAACTTAAATTATTAAATTAACTTAAATTAATTTTAAATGATAGAATTGTATAGTACTTAAAAATGATCTTATGGCCAAAAAAGGTTGGAGGTCAGTTATAATCAGCATCTAATCTAAAATGCCAACTTTTCTGGCTTTCAGTCATTATTAGCAACATATGTATGTGCTTACACATTCCATGAGGTAAAGAGCCTCCTCTGGATACAAGCACTGCTTTCCTTGATCAGAAAATCCCATTGTCTGCCAAAATTTTCCCTGCAACAGAATTTTATAGTTTATAGATGCTGTCATTATGCAGAAAATAAGTTGCCCTTAGCAGTTTTCCCCCCCAATCATTTTAAATTAATTTGTATTTTTCTAGCAACAATGTGTGAGTTACAAGATGATGTCTCAATTAACAGAACAAAAGCATGAATTAACAGTTAAAAATAATTCTCACTGCTGGAGACTGCAACTTCACTAGCTTTTCCTCAGGGATCCATTCCGCAGTCACAAGGTTCCCACTACACATGAGGGAAGAGAATAAATTAACCAAGAATAAATGAGACCAAAAAAAAAATCACAATTTTATATTTGGCTCTGCATCTGTGGAATAACAGCATTCAGTATCAGTAACGCAGCTAGATCTAAAATGATTTAAACTCAATTGTGGAGTTGAGTCTATTGGTTTTTGTCACCATGATCACATGAAGTCAAGTGGTTTTTATTGTCATTCCTCTATATAACCTATATACACACTGGAACGAAATGTCACTTCCCCAGGACCAACACATAATACACTGACAACACATATGACTACATAAAGTGCAGATACATGACATTATGAGAGGAGTTCAAACAATAAAATAAATACACAGCACAATAAATACACAGGACAGTGCCTGTCAACTAGACAAGACAACAGAACAATGTTGAATGAAAAAAAATAGTGCAACAATTATCTGTAATCTATTGACTGTGATGGCTGTAAAGGACTGCAGTAGCAGCAGTGATAAGGGTCATCATAGTAAAATTGTCCAATAGCAGCAATTATAAAGCGCAGGTTTTGATAAGTCCAGGTGAACTTTGGGTGCCAGCAGTGTGTTGAGTATTCTGACTGCCTCAGGGAAAGCTGTTGGAGGCTGGTGGTGGCAGCACAGATGCTCTAGTACCTTCTGCCAGATGGCAAGAGAGTGAAAAGTCCATGAGAGGAGTGGGAAAGGTCGTCATAATGCTGGTGGTTTTGCAGATGCAACGCTTTTTGAAGGAGGAATCGATGGTGGGCAGAGAGAGACCCCAGTAATTTTATCAGCTGTCCTCACAATTACAGTTGCAATCAAAATTATTCAACCCCCATTGCAAATCAGGTTTATTGTCAAAATTTACAGACTTTCAGCAGTTTGAAATGAACAAATCAAACAAAAACAATTGAAATAGTTCATCACAATGAATGCTTCAATGGTTTCCCCAAATTCAACTGAAAATGCAACTTATAATGACTGCTCCAGTCTCAAAATTATTCAACCCCTTCATGGCAAGCATTTTTAGCACTTAGTAGAGCACCCTTTTTCTGTTATGACCTGCTGCAAACAAGATGCACAGCCAGACACCAGCTTCTGGCAGCGTTCCTGAGGAATCTTAGTCCATTCCTCATGAGCAATGGCCTCCAGTTCAGTAATATTCTTGGGTTTGCGTGCTGCAACCGCCTTCTTCAAATCCCACCAGAGATTTTCTATGGGTTCAAGTCAGGTGACTATGATGGCCACTGTAGAATCTTCCAGGAATTATTCTGCAACCAAGCCTTGGTGGAATTTGAGGTATGCTTGGGATCATTGTCCTGTTGGAAGGTCCAATGATGCCCAAGCTTCAGCTTCCTCACAGAGGGCATGATGTTTTCTCCTAGGATTTCCTGATACTTCAGTGAATCCATCATGCCTTCCACATGCTGCAGGTTTCCAGTGCCAGAGGATCACCGAGCCACCACCATGCTTGACTGTGGGCAGAGTGTTCTTTTCAATGCATGATTCATTCTTCAAGACATACTGGTCCATCATGCCGAAAAGTTCCAGTTCCGCTATCCTTTTGTATCCTGTTCCTTGTTTGTGAAGGGCGATGATCTCTTAACTTTTTGGACCATTCTTTTGACTTAGCCATATTTCTGACATGCAGTCAAACGTGACACTCAACAAACCCCTAGCAAGTTCAGGTATTTCATGTGTACCAGCTCAAGCACACCTGGTGCATCTAATGAAGCCCTTGATTAGTTGCATCAGGGGTGCTTGAGACAACTCCTGTTTTGCATATTTGTGGTGTTGTGAGGGATTCTATTCAGGGGGTTGAATAATTTTGAGACTGGAGAAGTCATTATAAGTTGCATTTTCAGTTGAATTTGGGGAAACCACTTGAAGCATTCATTGTGTTGAGCTATTTCAATTGCTTTTATTTAACTTGTTCATTGCAAACTGCTGAAAGTTTGTAAATTTTGACAACAAACCTGATTAGAATGATGCAGTAGAAAGAGAGTAAACTGGATTGAGTATAAATTGAGTAAATTAAAGAAATTGTGAATAGTTCCTTCACAAACATTTGTGAAAATGAAGGCATCCTTGAATTAACTGACGCAAACATGGATGATGTTTGGTTTGTTTGTAAGAAAGGCAATACATTAGCCATTCAGCTGTGTTTTAGTTTTAAACAGAATGAAAGAGGAGAAACAAGAGGATCTAACCAAAGCTATATAAAGCAAGAGGCTTTACAAAAAAAAAAAAAAAAAAAAAAAAAAAAAAAAAAAAAAAAAGGGGAAAAGCCTGAGAATTTCAAAGAAATAATCTCCATTCCCATATCCAATTACACCATCCTAGATAATATCAAACCTAGCTTTGCAGCCATGGTGAAGCATGGAGCACTAGTCAACTTTCAATTAGTGCAGTTAATGATGTAGACAGGCCAGAATGGAAATGAGAAGACTGGACCTGTAAGTCACGTAGAGGATGGACAGAGCGATGCAGATGCAGTAAAGTCCGCATACTAATGACAATACCATTTAAGACTGCTAAGTGAAATTAAAATCTCATTGTGCTCCAAGCCAAGCAGGAAATAAACTTTCACTAATTCTGTCAATTGTGCCATTTGCCAGAACCTATGAACCAGGCAATATTCTAAAAACAAGATCAAATGGGTTGTTAAATATTGCACTTGTTTACATAGTAAAAGAAATACTGTTAAAGTCCAACTTCTGTTGTCCAACTTCAGTGACTGGCTACCCCCTCAGGGAGGAGCTCACAGATCAGCAGTGAAGGAATTCAAGCAAACTGACCATCCCAAGATGTCGAACTGAGAGATATACATTACTGTGCAAAAGTTTTAGGCACATGCAAAGAAATGCTGTAGAGCAAAGATGCCTTCAAAATAATGAAAATAAATGTTTCTACATTTTTAAAAAAATACCATAAAGAGCAGTAAACAGTAGTAAATGAAAAAGAAAATATTTGGTGTGGGGGGGAAAAAAAAAAATCGTCTCAGGTACAATTTGTGCAGTTTTATAAGGAAATGAGCTGGTAAGTTTTATTGAGCATCTTGCAGAACCAGACACAGTTCTTCTGGACACTTTGACTTTCACACTCGCTTCTTATTTTTGCAGCAAAACCCAGCAGCCTTCATTGTGTTTACTGTCTGAAAAGTGTCTCTTATGTAATACGCTGCTTTCTTTAATGACATACAAACATTTTTCTGTAACATTTAATTCTGTGCTAGAAAACTAATGTTTGGGAATCTAAAATGTTTTTTGTACTGACTTGATAATGTAGAAGTCATAAAATAAAAATGTATAACAAAGTTTGTAGTAAAAAAAAAATAGGGTGCCTAAAACCTTTGCACAGTACCGTACAAGATCACCAATCCCCTATATGTGCAGACACCTAAACGATAGATTTTAGAATTTAGTTTTGCAATATGAAGTACAGATCTTAGATTACTTAATTGTAAATTTTAAATTGCTGCTTATTTCAAATTTTTGGTTTATTAATTTTTTTTTGGTATATTTAGTATTGATGTTTCATTGTAACTAAAATAGTTCAGTGTATTTAAAGACAATTGTCTTTATGAACCTTTAATTATGCTGAAAGTCAATAAAAAAAACAAACAAAACACAGCTAAACATAATACATCAGGCATTTTAAATATTATTTAATAAAAATAAAAAAAATAAAAACTATGTAAAAACACTTTTCATTTGCCATTTTATTTGGCTAAAAATCATAATGCATGTAAACAGTCACTAAAAACATCTCTACTTAAAGGACTTACAGAACATTCCCAGAATATCATGCTGTCCTGCTTTTTTGTCTGTTTTTAAAAATTGGACCATGTAAAATAGCCGAATATTTTTTTTTTAAATTGAAAAACAAAACCCATGTAACCAAATTAATATTTGTTTTATTGCATGTCATACACCTCAATTATGAATATGGTTTTATCTCTGAGAATTATTCCTGTAAGATTAGATTTTATGACCTTCTTGTCTCCTTGATCCAACGGCCTTCACTCTGTAACCAAGAAAATTGATCAAAAGACAATTCTAAAAATGTGCCCAGAGGAATCAAGGAACAAGGAGGTAGGAGGCTTCTAGATTCAGATACAGAGGTGACTCCTACATGCAAGTATTTTATTTTTCTTTTTTTTATTGAAGCATGTGAATAGAATAAAAGATCAACAAATACTTTCTTTACTGTTCCTGTCCTTGTTAACACACCTTGCTTCTTAGCTCCTCCCTCTATGGTTGCAAGCATGAATATGTGGGGGTGTGATTGAAGAACTAAGCAGCACCTTTTAAGCTTTTAATCCTTGCTTTTGGTCTGGGAACTTCCCTTTTGCATTTTGCCTCAGCCTCCTCTATGACATTACATCCATGAAGTCATGTGATTTTGATCACACCACGTCACTTCTAAGGGTTATTAATAGTGTCTAGTACAGTGACCTCAGGCGGAACACTTAAGGATGAATTATACTCGCTTTTAACTACATGTACACATGCACAAGATGGTGGTCTTGCATATCCTGCAGTCATTTGGAGTATCACTTGTTCACATCCTCAGAAATTAAGTCTATTGAAATTAATTAAATTAATTGCACTGCATGGTGCAATACCAGTGTAAATAGTGGGGGCAGTATAGCACTATGTGACAGTATCTGCAACTGACTAAAAGTAGTGCTGTCTCAAATCGCATCCATATGTACTATTCAACACAACTGTTGAGAACAAACACTAACCAGTTTTCCTTTTATGATCAATGTTTGAATTTTAAAAACATATGCCACATTCAAACCTACTGGTCTGTTTTGTGTACCAGCCTTGAAAGTAAGGTCAGAGTTTCGATTTAAGATGCAGCTCAGGACAACAAAGTGACAGGCATGTTTTGGCTCTGACATGCCATCTAGTGGATGTCATTTTTTAATCTTCCAGATGTATACAAAAGACGTAAAAATAGAGTATGTAAACAGTGCCGCTTACACTGCCGCTGCTTCTTTGTGCGCACACACAAAGTCATGCACTAAATATATACTAGCCTTTATGGGACGCTTAAGCTTTATTTATAATAACAACGTCAACTTGTGTGGCAGGCAGGGCGAGGGTTGCCAAAGGTTGTAACAGGAGAGGGAAATTGGAGGACAAAGGCATGGGTTAATTAATGAGTGGGTTCAAATGACTACACTCATGTTGCAAAAAGGGCACCTATCTGCTTTCATCAGTCAACAGCAATTTCATTCCATAGTCTAAAAGAACAAGTCATTTTAATTCCCTAACCCACATAGCTCAGAGGAGAGACGTTACAATGATGTGCACCCTCTCCTAAGTTCAGTTGTAGACCAGAACAATGGTCTGTTTAAAGGGTGATGGTGTTGTCTGGATGTGACAGGTGGAAGACTGCTATACCAACCAGAAAAAGTCTGCCGAATTGTGAGAGCATGCGCTGTGCAGCACAACATGGCACAGCAGAACGGGCCCCCATTCCTCATCTCCCCTAACCAACAATCCGATTAAACAATTCACATCTCTACCCACAAGATAGGAGTAATCTTCACATGTGAGACTGTGTGAAGTGGTCATGGTTTGATTGTAAATAGCTGAGACTAGTGTAAGTGTATTTTTAAACAAGCTATTTTTATGTTATTTGTATTTTGTACATGGTCCCTTTTATTACTTTTAGCTCATTAATCAAGTTTTAATCAATAGCAGTAATTTTTTTTTCTGGATCTTCAGCCATTTCAATTTGCATTCCCCACAATTCCTCTTCTTTTGCTCTTCTCTTCATTGTCAACGCTACCTCACTCAAGAATGAATTGTACAACGTACATTTAAGTATGTATGAAGTAATCTGCATTGACGTATTATAGATATTTGTGGTTGGTAACCAAGCTGAAGAAAAAGCTGACTCATCTGTGTACATTTTCAAAAAGATTGAGATTTATAAAGCGGAATTGTATGCAGGTGTGTATGCAAGGTTTTATAGATAAAATAAATAAAAATAAAAAAAGTATGCCTGGTGTTTGTGCACACTTTCACTTTGGAATCCATAAAATGTTTTAAAAATGAGGCCCCTGGTTTCTATCCTGCCAATGGCTGAGCTATGCTTTCAAATACACATACACACATCCATCACACACTAATATATATATATATATATACACACACACACACACACACACACACACACACACACACACAGGTGCATCTCAATAAATTAGAATGTCGTGGAAAAGTTCGTTTATTTCAGTAATTCAACTCAAATTGTGAAACTCGTGTATTAAATAAATTCAATGCACACAGACTGAAGTAGTTTAAGTCTTTGGTTCTTTTAATTGTGATGATTTTGGCTCACATTTAACAAAAACCCACCAATTCACTATCTCAACAAATTAGAATATGGTGACATGCCAATCAGCTAATCAACTCAAAACACCTGCAAAGGTTTCCTGAGCCTTCAAAATGGTCTCTCAGTTTGGTTCACTAGGTAAGCCACAAACATTCATTGCCAAAGAAGCTGGCTGTTCACAGAGTGCTGTATCCAAGCATGTTAACAGAAAGTTGAGTGGAAGGAAAAAGTGTGGAAGAAAAAGATGCACAACCAACCGAGAGAACCGCAGCCTTATGAGGATTGTCAAGCAAAATCGATTCAAGAATTTGAGTGAACTTCACAAGGAATGGACTGAGGCTGGGGTCAAGGCATCAAGAGCCACCACACACAGACGTGTCAGGAATTTGGCTACAGTTGTCGTATTCCTCTTGTTAAGCCACTCCTGAACCACAGACAACGTCAGAGGCGTCTTACCTAGGCTAAGGAGAAGAAGAACTGGACTGTTGCCCAGTGGTCCAAAGTCCTCTTTTCAGATGAGAGCAAGTTTTGTATTTCATTTGGAAACCAAGGTCCTAGAGTCTGGAGGAAGGGTGGAGAAGCTCATAGCCCAAGTTGCTTGAAGTCCAGTGTTAAGTTGCCACAGTCTGTGATGATTTGGGGTGCAATGTCATCTGCTGGTGTTGGTCCATTGTGTTTTTTGAAAACCGAAGTCACTGCATCCATTTACCAAGAAATTTTGGAGCACTTCATGCTTCCTTCTGCTGACCAGCTTTTTGAAGATGCTGATTTCATTTTCCAGCAGGATTTGGCACCTGCCCACACTGCCAAAAGCACCAAAAGTTGGTTAAATGACCATGGTGTTGGTGTGCTTGACTGGCCAGCAAACTCACCACACCTGAACCCCATAGAGAATCTATGGGGTATTGTCAAGAGGAAAATGAGAAACAAGAGACCAAAAAATGCAGATGAGCTGAAGGCCACTGTCAAAGAAACCTGGGCTTCCATACCACCTCAGCAGTGCCACAAACTGATCACCTCCATGCCACGCCGAATTGAGGCAGTGATTAAAGCAAAAGGAGCCCCTACCAAGTATTGAGTACATGTTCAGTAAATGAACATACTTTCCAGAAGGCCAACAATTCACTAAATTTTTTTTTTTTTTATTGGTCTTATGAAGTATTCTAATTTGTTGAGATAGTGAATTGGTGGGTTTTTGTTAAATGTGAGCCAAAATCATCACAATTAAAAGAACCAAAGACTTAAACTACTTCAGTCTGTGTGCATTGAATTTATTTTATACACGAGTTTCACAATTTGAGTTGAATTACTGAAATAAATGAACTTTTCCATGATATTCTAATTTATTGAGATGCACCTGTGTGTGTGTGTGTGTGTGTGTGTGTGTGTGTGTGTGTATATATATATATATATATATATATATATATATATATATATATATATATATTTATTAGATATAGATATATACATACATACTTTCTTTTCCTTTCGGCTGTTCCCTTCAGGAGTCGCCACAGCGAATCATCTGCCTTCATCTAGCCCTATCCCCTGCATCCTCTTCTCTCAGACCGACTACCTTCATGTCCTCCTTCACTACATCCATAAACCTCCTCTTTGGTCTTCCCCTCGGCCTCCTGCCTGGCAGCTCTAACCTCAGCATCCTTTTACCGATATATTCACTCTCCCTCCTCTGAACATGTCCAAACCATCTCAACCTGGCCTCTCTAACTTTGTCTCCAAAACATCTCACATGTGCTGTCCCTCTGATGTACAGGTGCATCTCAATAAATTAGAATGTCATGGAAAAGTTCATTTATTTCAGTAATTCAACTCAAATTGTGAAACTCGTGTATTAAATAAATTCAATGCACACAGACTGAAGTAGTTTAAGTCTTTGGTTCTTTCAATTGTCATGATTTTGGCTCACATTTAACAAAAACCCACCAATTCACTATCTCAACAAATTAGAATACTTCATAAGACCAATAAAAAAAAAAAAATTTAGTGAATTGTTGGCCTTCTGGAAAGTATGTTCATTTACTGTACATGTACTCAATACTTGGTAGGGGCTCCTTTTGCTTTAATCACTGCCTCAATTCGGCGTGGCATGGAGGTGATCAGTTTGTGGCACTGCTGAGATGGTATGGAAGCCCAGGTTTCTTTGACAGTGGCCTTCAGCTCATCTGCATTTTTTGGTCTCTTTTTTCTCATCTTCCTCTTGACAATACCCCATAGATTCTCTGTGGGGTTCAGGTCTGGTGAGTTTGCTGGCCAGTCAAGCACACCAACACCATGGTCATTTAACCAACTTTTGGTGCTTTTGGCAGTGTGGGCAGGTGCCAAATCCTGCTGGAAAATGAAATCAGCATCTTCAAAAAGCTGGTCAGCAGAAGGAAGCATGAAGTGCTCCAAAATTTCTTGGTAAATGGATGCAGTGACTTTGGTTTTCAAAAAACACAATAGACCAACACCAGCAGATGACATTGCACCCCAAATCATCACAGACTGTGGCAACTTAACACTGGACTTCAAGCAACTTGGGCTATGAGCTTCTCCACCCTTCCTCCAGACTCTAGGACCTTGGTTTCCAAATGAAATACAAAACTTGCTCTCATCTGAAAAGAGGACTTTGGACCACTGGGCAACAGTCCAGTTCTTCTTCTCCTTAGCCCAGGTAAGACGCCTCTGACGTTGTCTTTGGTTCAGGAGTGGCTTAACAAGAGGAATACGACAGCTGTAGCCAAATTCCTTGACACGTCTGTGTGTGGTGGCTCTTGATGCCTTGATCCCAGCCTCAGTCCATTCCTTGTGAAGTTCACTCAAATTCTTGAATCGATTTTGCTTGACAATCCTCATAAGGCTGCGGTTCTCTCGGTTGGTTGTGCATCTTTTTCTTCCACACTTTTTCCTTCCACTCAACTTTCTGTTAACATGCTTGGATACAGCACTCTGTGAACAGCCAGCTTCTTTGGCAGTGAATGTTTGTGGCTTACCTAGTGAACCAAACTGAGAGACCATTTTGAAGGCTCAGGAAACCTTTGCAGGTGTTTTGAGTTGATTAGCTGATTGGCATGTCACCATATTCTAATTTGTTGAGATAGTGAATTGGTGGGTTTTTGTTAAATGTGAGCCAAAATCATCACAATTAAAAGAACCAAAGACTTAAACTACTTCAGTCTGTGTGCATTGAACTTATTTAATACACGAGTTTCACAATTTGAGTTGAATTACTGAAATAAATGAACTTTTTCACGACATTCTAATTTATTGAGATGCACCTGTACTCATTCCTGATCCTATCCATCCTCGTCACTCCCAAAGAGAACCGCTACCTCTAACTCTTCCTCCTGTCTTTTCCTCAGTGCAACTGTCTCCAAACCATACAACATCGCTGCTCTCACTACTGTCCTGTACACCTTTCCTTTCATTCTTGCTGGTACTCTTATCACACAACAGACCTGACACTTTTCTCCACCCATTCCAACCTGCCTGCACACGCTTCTTCACCTCTTTTCCACACTCCCCGTTGCTCTGGACTGTTGACCCTAAGTACTTAAAATCCTGCACCTTCTTTATCTCTTCTCCCTGTAACCTCATTGTTCCACTTGGATCCCTCTCATTCACACACATGTATTCTGTCTTGCTGCGACTAATCTTCATTCCTCTTCTCTCCAGAGCAAACCTCCACCTCTCTAGAGTTTCCTCCAGCTGCTCCCTGCTCTCACTACAGATCACAATGTCATCTGCAAACATCATAGTCCATGGAGATTCCTGTCTGACCTCATCTGTCAGCCTGTCCATCACCACCGCAAACAAGAAGGGGCTCAGAGCCGATCCTTGATGCAGTCCCACCTTCACCGTGAACTCCTCTGTCACACCTACCGCACACCTTACCATTGTCCTACTGCTCTCATATCCTGCACCACTCTAACATACTTCTCTGCCACTCCAGACCTCCTCATACAATACCACAGCTCCTCTCTTGGCACCCTGTCATGCGCTTTCTCTAAATCTACAAAGACACAATGCAGCTCTTTCTGACCCTCTCTGTACTTCTCCATCAACATTCTCAAAGCAAATATTGCATCTGTTGTGCTCTTTATTGGTATGAAACCATACTGCTGCTCACAAATGCTCACTTCTCCCCTTAGCCTTGCTTCCACTACTCTTTCCCACAACTTCATTGTATGGCTCATCAGCTTAATACCTCTTAATACCTCCACTGGTATGTCATCAGGACCAACCGCCTTTCCTCTCTGCATCCTCTTCAAAGCTCTCCTAACTTCACCCTTGCTAATCCTTTCTACTTCCTGCTCAACAATATTTGCCTCTGCTACTCTTCTCTCTGTCATTTTCCTCATTCATCAGTTCCTCAAAGTACTCCTTCCATCTTTCCCTCACCCTCCTGTCACCTGTCAACACATTTCCATCTCTATCTTTAATCACTCTAACCTGCTGCACATCCTTACCATCTCTATCCCTCTGCCTCGCCAACCGATACAAATCCCTCTCACCTTCCTTACTATCTAACCTTGCATACATGTCCTCATAAGCTTTCTGTTTGGCCTTTGCCACCTCCATCTTAACCTCATGCTGCATCTCCCTATATTCCTGTCTACTTTCCTCCATCCTCTCACTGTCCCACTTCTTCCTAGCTAACCTCTTCTTCTGGATACTCTCCTGAACTTCCTCATTCCACCACCAAGTCTCCTTGTCTTCTTTCCTCCTTCCAGATGACACACCTAGCACCTTCCTACCTGTCTCCCTGATCACTTTGGCTGTAGTAGTCCAGTCATCTGGAAGCACCTCCTGACCACCTAAAGCCTGTCTCAACTCCTCCCTGAAAACCACACAGCACTCTTCCTTTTCCAACTTCCACCACTTTGTCTTCTGCTCTGCCTTTGCTCTCTTCATCTTCCTCACCACCAGGGTCATCTTACACACCACCATCCTATGCTGTCTAGCTACACTCTCTCCTACCACTACTTTGCAATCGCTAATCTCCATCAGATTACAGTGTCTACATAAGATATAGTCCACCTGTGTTCCTGCCTCTTCTGAAAGTATGTGTTCACCACAGCCATCTCCATACTTTTAGCAAAGTCTACCAACCTCTGTCCTTCTGGGTTCCTTACCTGAAGACCAAACCTGCCCATCACTTCCTCTTCCCCACTATTCCCTTCACCAACATGTCCATTAAAGTCTGCCCCTATCACCACTCTCTCACCTCTGGGAACACTCTGCATCACCTATATACATACATACATACATATCTATCTAATTATTTAGACAGATAGACAGATAGACAGATAGATAGATAGACAGACAGACAGACAGACAGACAGACAGAGACACACATACAGTATCTCACAAAAGTGAGTACACCCCTCACATTGTTGTAAATATTTTATTATATCTTTTCATGGGACAACACTGAAGAAATGACACTTTGCTACAATGTAAAGTAGTGAGTGTACAGCTTGTATAACAGTGTAAATTTGCTGTCCCCTCAAAATAACTCAACACACAGCCATTAATGTCTAAACCGCAGGCAACAAAAGTGAGTATACCCCTAAGTGAAAATGTCCAAATTGGGCCCAATGTGTCAATATTTTGTGTGGCCACCATTATTTTCCAGCACTGCCTTAACCCTGTTGGGCATGGAGTTCACCAGAGCTTCACAGGTTGCCACTGGAGTCCTCTTCCACTCCTCCATGACAACATCACAGAGCTGGTGGATGTTAGAGACCTTGCACTTCCGTTTGAGGATGCCCCACAGATGCTCAATAGGGTTTAGGTCTGGAGACATGCTTGGCCAGTCCATCACCTTTACCCTCAGCTTCTTTAGCAAGGCAGTGGTCATCTTGGAGGTGTGTTTGGGGTCGTTATCATGTTGGAATACTGCCCTGCGTTCCAGTTTCCGAGGGGAGGGGATCATGCTCTGCTTCAGCATGTCACAGTACATGTTGGCATTCATGGTTCTCTCAATGCAGCCCCAGACCATGACACTCCCACCACCATGACTGACTGTAGGCAAGACAAACTTGTCTTTGTACTCCTCACCTGGTTGCCACCACATACGCTTGACACCATCTGAACCAAATAAGTTTATCTTCCAGGTTCCAGTAATCCATGTCCTTAGTCTGCTTGTCTTCAGCAAACTGTTTGCGGGCTTTTTTGTGCATCATCTTTAGAAGAGGCTTCCTTCTGGGATGACAGCCATGCAGACCAATTTGATGCAGTGTGCGGCATATGGTCTGAGCACTGACAGGCTGACCCCCCACCCCTTCAACCTCTGCAGCAATGCTGGCAGCACTCATACGTCTATTCTGCAAAGCCAAACTCTGGATATGATGCTGAGCACGTGCACTCAACTTCTTTGTTCGACCATGGCGAGGCCTGTTCTGAGTGGAACCTGTCCTGTTAAACTGCTGTATGGTCTTGGCCACCGTGCTGCAGCTCAGTTTCAGGGTGTTGGTAATCTTCTTATAGCCTAGGCCATCTTTATGTAGAGCAACAATTCTTTTTTTCAGATCCTCAGAGAGTTCTTTGCCATGAGGTGCCATGTTGAACTTCCAGTGACCAGTATGAGAGAGTGTGAGAGCGATAACACCAAACTTAACACACCTGCTCCCCATTCACACCTGAGACCTTGTAACACTAACGAGTCACATGACACCGGGGAGGGAAAATAGCTAATTGGGCACAATTTGGACATTTTCACTTAGGGGTGTACTCACTTTTGTTGCCAGCGGTTTAGACATTAATGGCTGTGTGTTGAGAGGACAGCAAATTTACACTGTTATACAAGCTGTACACTCACTACTTTACATTGTAGTAAAGTGTCATTTCGTCAGTGTTGTCCCATGAAAAGATATAATAAAATATTTACAAAAATGTGAGGGGTTTACTCACACACACACATATATATATATATATACATACACACACACACACACACACAGGTGCATCTCAATAAATTACAATGTCGTGGAAAAGTTCATTTATTTCAGTAATTCAACTCAAATTGTGAAACTCGTGTATTAAATAAATTCAATGCACACAGACTGAAGTAGTTTAAGTATTTGGTTCTTTTAATTGTGATGATTTTGGTTTACATTTAACAAAAACCCACCAATTCACTATCTCAACAAATTAGAATACTTCATTAGACCGATAAAAAAACATTTTTAGTGAATTGTTGGCCTTCTGGAAAGTATGTTCATTTACTGTACATGTACTCAATACTTGGTAGGGGCTCCTTTTGCTTTAATTACTGCCTCAATTCGGCGTGGCATGGAGGTGATCAGTTTGTGGCACTGCTGAGGTGGTATGGAAGCCCAGGTTTCTTTGACAGTAGCCTTCAGCTCATCTGCATTTTTTGGTCTCTTGTTTCTCATTTTCCTCTTGACAATACCTCATAGATTCTCTATGGGGTTCAGGTGTGGTGAGTTTGCTGGCCAGTCAAGCACACCAACACCATGGTCATTTAACCAACTTTTGGTGCTTTTGGCAGTGTGGGCAGGTGCCAAATCCTGCTGGAAAATGAAATCAGCATCTTCAAAAAGCTGGTCAGCAGAAGGAAGCATGAAGTGCTCCAAAATTTCTTGGTAAATGGGTGCAGTGACTTTGGTTTTCAAAAAACACAATGGACCAACACCAGCAGATGACATTGCACCCCAAATCATCACAGACTGTGGCAACTTAACACTGGACTTCAAGCAACTTGGGCTATGAGCTTCTCCACCCTTCCTCCAGACTCTAGGACCTTGGTTTCCAAATGAAATACAAAACTTGCTCTCATCTGAAAAGAGGACTTTGGACCACTGGGCAACAGTCCAGTTCTTCTTCTCCTTAGCCCAGGTAAGATGCCTCTGACGTTGTCTGTGGTTCAGGAGTGGCTTAACAAGAGGAATACGACAACTGTAGCCAAATTCCTTGACACGTCTGTGTGTGGTGGCTCTTGATGCCTTGACCCCAGCCTCAGTCCATTCCTTGTGAAGGTCACTCAAATTCTTGAATCGATTTTGCTTGACAATCCTCATAAGGCTGCGGTTCTCTCGGTTGGTTGTGCATCTTTTTCTTCCACACTTTTTCCTTCCACTCAACTTTCTGTTAACATGCTTGGATACAGCACTCTGTGAACAGCCAGCTTCTTTGGCAATGAATGTTTGTGGCTTACCTAGTGAACCAAACTGAGAGACCATTTTGAAGGCTCAGGAAACCTTTGCAGGTGTTTTGAGTTGATTAGCTGATTAGTATGTCACCATATTCTAATTTGTTGAGATAGTGAATTGGTGGGTTTTTGTTAAATGTGAGCCAAAATCATCACAATTAAAAGAACCAAAGACTTAAACTACTTCAGTCTGTGTGCACTGAATTTATTTAATACACGAGTTTCACAATTTGAGTTGAATTACTGAAATAAATGAACTTTTCCACGACATTCTAATTTATTGAGATGCACCTGTATACACACACACATACATACACACATACATACACACACACATATATATATATATATATATATAAATAAAACACACACGCGTCTCCTGTGTTCTTCTTGCAGCTTTGGAAACAATTACAATTTGCTACTGTACATAAGTGTCCTATAAGTGAGACCCTGAGGTCACCGTAGTAGACATTTCAAATGACATGGATTATTGAAAACCTATCGACATTTAGAACCTATGCTAAAACATGACTGTTTGCTTTTTTTCTTGTGTTAAATACACAAACTGTGAGTACTGTCACTCACACTCGCTCCACTCGTTCCTCTGTCACAAGTATCCAGTGCTCGTCAAGAGTCTTCTGCAGACATGCCTTTTGCTGCACAGAGTAATTTGGTAAAAATTCTTTTTGTCCCCTCACAGGAATCTTATGACTTCGGCTCCATCTTTGAAATAGTTCTGATGAACTGTAAGGGAAAGCATGGGACAGTAAGTAAATAAGTAAATGAATAAAACCAACCAACAGCTACATGACTTTGGGTACACTAAAATTATATACATACTTACATACATACACACACACACATATATATATATACACACACATATATACACACACATATATACATATATATATATACATACATACATACATACACACACACACACACACACACACACACACACACATATATACACACACATATATATACATATATATATACACATACATACATACATACATACACACACACACACACACATATATACACACACATATATATACATATATATATATACATACATACATACATACATACACACACACACACACACACACACACACACACACACACAACACTCCGACAAATAACAAATGTAACCCACCAAAGTAAAAAATAAAATAAAAATTAAAATAAAAAAAAAACAATCTGAGTTTGCAAGAGACCTAGTATGTTTCATATGTTACATATATTTTGGTAATGGTAATGGAAATGACACGTATACCATGTACAGACTTAAACAATTTATTTCTGGACAATATTTTATTGACTCTTTGATCAGGGCCTTTTTGACTGTCTTACTCCTGGATTTTCAATTAAATTTTATTTGTATGGCACTTTTAACAATTGACATTGTATTTACAGAAGTAAATTCAATATATAAATTTTACATTTATAAATTTCTCTAAATTTAAAGGATATTGCATTCTGCTGATAGCTAGCTGTGTACTAAAAGTTGCACAGCTCTCAAAAAAGTTTTTGGAGGATCCTGCATATACATGTGTGTGTGTGTGTGTGTGTGTGTGTGTGTATATAGATATATAAAGAGAGCAAGACAGTGTGCTGGCTTGTATGCTATTGGCCCATGAAAAGCTTGTTTTTTTTTGTTTTTTTTTTTAAGCAAGCTATTTTTTTTCCAAGGAGGGAGTATAGTCTTGATTAAGATTAAAATGTTAAGTACACCTCATGTACTACAAGATGTATTTTATGATGAATAGCCAACTTTATTTTGGAGTCTATTCAAAGTATTGTTCAATATGCAGACATATCAGATCAACATATCAAACTCATATTGAACAATAAGATACACTGTATTGTTTCAGTCAGGCAATAACACTGTAAACATTCATTTCCTCATTGTTGATTACACATCAAATTACTAGTGACAATATGATTGGTTTTAATGTTTTTGTTAATGTTTCAGCCTTGTGTGTGTTCATAAAACTCAACCAGTATAACAAAATTCTGGTTATTCTCTATTTACTGCTGGTGGCTGTTTCTATAATGTTTACATGGATTGTCTAATAAAATAAAAATTCTTCTGCTTCAAGAAGCCCTCACCTGATTGACTAACTGTAACTTGGCAACTGTACACATTTGTGTTAATTAGAACTTATGTGCACAGTGAACCACAAGAAAAAATGTGAAATAACAAGCTAGCTAGTAAACATGTCGATGGGCAGAATCTACCCATAAAATTACTGATCTGCCCAAATTTCACTTCCATTTGCACAAAAAAGTTAGCCTGAGCAAATAAAATACTTTGAATGAATTACATAAGATTAGCTTTCAGGATTTATTTAGCCAGCTAAAGTCTGTTTAACATGACTGTTGAGGCAACTTCATGTAACTTGCTAGACAGTTAGTAAGCTTATGATTGCCTAGCAAATGTTTTTTCTCTCTTAGCATTTAAGGTCAGACAAAGACAAGGAAACAACGATACAGCTTGGTTCAGCATTCAAAATAAGTGTACTGTGCAAGTACACAAGGAAAGTGTTTCATGCATCTTTAGACAAAACTTATTTGAGTCCCTTAGGGTGAGGCCCTTAAGTTATCTACAAAGTTTACATACCATTGCTGATATGCTTTCAGATCCTATTTGGTGACTTTGATGTGATTTTATTTTATTTTGTTTTCATTTTATGGATGAACATTATATCAAAAGACTGAGTAATGAGTTTTGTTCAGGATGTTTTAGGATTCATCATTAACAAGACACATACAAATTAGCATAAAGGTGTAGAATTCCAGTTTTCACCCCAATCAGACTTATGGTGCATGTCCTCAGGACCTTGTCCTAAAAGTGGCCTGTCAATTTTCATTCGAATCTGTGTAAATAATCACGAGTTACCGCTGTTAGGCTCAGTCCCATTAGAATTGATTGGCAGGTGGCCGCCATATTCTTCATAAAGCTCAACATCTTTTGGACAGTTATTGCGCATCAAACTCTCCTTAGTCATTTGATACCAGTTTTGTGAAGATATGACAAAAATCCTAGGATTAGTTCCCAAACGTAGGTCTTGCATATTATGCAAATTAGCAAAGAATTAGCCAACAAATCAGGAGAAAAAGAATTTAGTTTCTAGGCCTCATGGTTCTTGAGATATGGGCTAAACGACAAAATGGTGCAATATGCCGAGCTTTAGGGCAATGTGGCTCATCTCTCATGCTCCAGTAGAGGGAGTATGTACTACAGAAATTTTGTGCCAATGTCTATAGTACCTACGATTTGGTTTGCACAAACCTACAAAAGATTTTTTCCATTCCATTCATTTCAATTGGGAAAAAAAAGGCCACTACATGGGAACCAGTCAGCTAATCAAAGCTGTATACTAGCATATCTTTACTAACGAGATATCTTAAAAAGTCACAGAATTAGTTAGCGGACAATTTTTTGTAGAAAAATAATAATAATAAAAAATATACCCAAGGACAGTCTGTGGGGTCCAGGCAGTCTTAGCAAAAATCCCCTGCCCATCATCAGTGGCCAATCCTTGTACATAGAACAAGGGAGACCACACATGAACAGACTTATGAAGTTTTGTGACAATAGCTCAATGCTAGTTGTGTGCAATACCTGCTGTAAACTGACTGAAGGTGACCATGTTTTTGAAGTAATTCAGTGGTGATTAAAACTCCAGTTACAGATTGGCATACTGATGCATCACACCAAATTTCAGCACGAGTGGACTTTCAGTTTCTGAGAAAATGGCCAATGGCAGCCATGTATTTTTTTTAGTAATTAAAACCTTGTCCTATATGTCTTTCAAGTTTCATCTGGATACACACAAGCATTCATGAGTTACAGCTGTTTGAGTAAATTATGCTCCACCTCATTAGCATTGATTGACATATGGCAGCCATATTGTTTACAAATGTCAACATGTTTTTGATAATTATTGAGGTTCACATGCTCCTGAATTGTTTGACACTAGATTTGTGAAGATCAGTCAAAAATCCTTCACAAAAGTAGGTTTTGCATATTATGCAAAATAGCAAAAATCCATCATAGTGGAAATTAGTTGGTAGTATTCTGAATTCAGGAGAAGCCAAGGAATAAGAGGAAAAAATTCTGAGTGTATGACTTATAACCATAACCTCGAGATATAGGACAAAAAGTAAAGTTAGACAAAGGGATATTAGCAGATCCTCTTGACTCCAATACCATATGAGAAAATGTCATGTTCTACACCATTTGGGTTACACCAATTCGTGAGCTTTCCTTTTGGGTCCTTCTGGGCTTCCACTTAGGCCATGGACCGGTGTGTCCCCAAATTGATAAGACAGCAGCGACTGCAGCCTGCCCAAGATCAAAAAGGAGGTGAGGGTTTCTGGAGCTGGCTGGCAATTATCATAGGTTTGTGGCTAATTATTTGGATGTCACCAACCCACTGACTTATCTCACTAAAAAGGGAGTGCCAGATCCAGTCCAGTGAACAGTTTAGGGTTAGTCAACAACAGGCCAGATGGTTCCCCGACTTGCGTCGGGCGGTGGGGGTATGTGGAAACAGGGGCATGGTCAAGCTTCAGTTTGTGAATGGGGGGCAGAGCTGGAGAAGGTGAGTGCTAAGAATCACACACCTGTGCAGAATTTGGCTAATGATTGTTGTGTTTCAGTGAGTGGTGGGAAGGATAAAGAGAGGAGAGACGAGACAAGAACCGCTGAAAAGTGAGCAAAGTATTAATGGCCAATAAAGAACCTTTTTGAGTCATCCCTATCCTGCCTCCGCATTTCCGTTGTAAACACAGAAGTGTGACAAGACATTCTAGAAAATTGTTTGCTTCTAACTTCGTTGCAATAGTTTGGGGAAGACCCACAAATTGGTGTTGAAGGTCAGGTGTTCACATACTTTTGGCCATATAGTGTATGTTTGTCTGAGTTCAATTGGTTTGCTGGAGCATGAGCTGAACTGGCGTACCAACAATGCTAGAAGAGTAAACAGACGATTGAAATTTTTAGTGGCACTGTTTGTAATATGCTACTATTTTCAGGGCAACAGGCAGATTGATACTGAGAGCCTAAAAGTTATTTTTAAAAAAAGGCTTTTAGGTGGCAGTGGCTTTGGCTAGCATTTGTATTTGCACTTTAGCTAACAAATTTGGTTGCTATAGAAACAAAGAATAATTGTTTGGTGTGAAATGCAAGTAATTTCTCATCTGCTGTATAAAAAAGCTATGCTGAACAGGATTTCTGACCTTTCAGGCAGAAGGAGAGAGTCATGGGGGAAAAAATATTACATAGACTATATTAATAATAGTCTGCATGGGTCAATATATGATCTTACATATGTGCTCACACTCACTCTAACTGCTTTATCCCAGTTAGGGTTGCAATGGATCCAGAGCCTGTCCTGGTAACACTGGGTACAAGGCAAGAGAAGTCACCTCGACTCTAGGTCATAGCAGGGCACCATGCACACACAAATTCATATACTCATTCAAATAAAATGGATATAAAAAGTCTACACACCCTTGTTAAAATGGCAGGTTTTTGAGATTTAAAAAAAATTAAACCAAGATAAATTGTCAGAACTTTTTCTACTTCTCCATACAGTATAGTTTTTCCATACAGGTATAAAAATCAAGTGAAAAACAATCAAACTTTTTAGGTAAAAAAGGGAGGGGGGAGAAGAAGAGAAAAGAAAAACAAACAAACAAAAAAAACCCTTACAATAACCTAGTATTTATGTACACCCCTATGCACACCCCTAAACTAACACTTTGTTGAAGCACCTTTGGATTTTATTACACCACTCAGTCTTTTTGTATAAGAGTCTGTCAGCATGACACATCTTAACTTGCAAAAACATTCTAGAGCCATCAAATTGTGAGGGCATCTCCTGTGCACAGCCCATGTCAGGTCACCCCACAGATTTTTAGTTGGATTAAAGTCTGGACTCTGTCTAGGTCATTCAAAAACATTGGTCTTCTTTTGGATAAGCCATTCCTTTAGTCATTTGGATATACAGTGGGTATAGAAAAGAAATCACATTTTGTTGCTTTTCAGCCTGAAATGAAAACTGACAGTTTTTATTTTATCCAGCTGAGTTGGAAAAAAGGATCACCCCCTTGCTTTAATTTGCCTTAATTTTTTAATTACAGCCTTTAGTCTGTCTCTCACTGTGTGGTCAGTTTTGCTGTGTGCTTTGGGTCATTGTCATGTTGGAAGGTAAACCTTCTTCCCATTGACATTGCTGATCACAGCTGAAAGTCAAATGGCTTTGGGTGCCATTGAGAAGGTGATTAGCTACACTTGATTGAGTTTACAAGTCATTTTTTGGAGGGGGGGGGGGGGGTGAACCTTTTTCCAACTCAGTGATTGTTTTTTTTTTTTTTTTAAATTTTCTGACATGGTGTTATATCTTTCACTTGGATGTTATAAGTTGCACTGAGTAGCTAAACACAGCTGGATAAAACAAAAAAACAACAACAAAACTGCCTGTCTTCATTTCAGGCTGAAAAGCAACAAAATGTGATTATTTTAAAGGGGGGTGATTCTTTTCTATATGCACTGTATGCTTTGGGTCATTGTTGTGCTGAAAGGTGAAATTCCTTTCATTCCTCAGCTTACTAGCAGACACCTGAAGGTTTCGTACTAAAATCAACTGGTATTTGTAACTATTCATGATTCAGATTTTCCTCATGCCTAATCTCTACTATTGAAGCATGGGTTCAGATGACAAGCTGATGGATTAGAACTAAAATATCAATGTTTTGCACAAACTTGGAGTTCATACCAGCTTGAGATCAAGACCACAGGGTTTAGTAGTTCCCTTGTCTTTCCTACATACTGTACATCTGATGCTCCATTGAAGAAATACTCACTTGCACTGAAGACTAGGGCTGCAACTAATGATTATTTTCATAATCGATTAATCAGCTGATTTCCCCCCCCCAGATTAACCAGATGGGTGGGGGGCAAACTTTCAGTACCGTTTTTTCATTTATTTAAAATAAAATCCACAAACTGAGTGTTACAAATATAAACCTCAGACTAAAACTTTACATTAACACAGTTGTTTGTCCAATTATACACACACACACACACACACACACACACACACACACACACACACTACTGTGCAAGTTTTAGGCAACCTACTTGTTTTAGTACAAACTTTGTTATAGATTTTTTATTTTATGACTTCTACATTACCAAGTCAGTACAAAAAAAAAAAAAAAAAAAAAAAAAAAAAATTTTGGATTCCCAAACAGTTTTCTAGTACAAAATTAGATATTACAGAGAAATGTTTGTAGGTCATTAAAAAAAGCAACATATTATGCAAGAGAGCACTTTTTTAGACAAAGAAGGAATAAAAAAAAGAAAAGAAAAGAAAAAAAAAACACAATGGAGGCTACTGGGTTTTGCTGCAAAAAGTAAGAAGCAAGTGCGACAGTTAACATCTCCAGAAGAACTGTGGCTGGTTCTGCAAGATGCTCAATAAAACTTACAAGCTAATTTCCTTATAAAACTGCACAAATTGTACCGGAGTGACGTCACCACGTGAACAGAAAGAAGAACCGTCTACTATATTGCATGCGTGGGGGCTATTTTTATCTCTCACACACAGTTGCAATCAAAATTATTCAACCCCCATTGTAAATCAGGTTTGTCAAAATTTTCAGACTTTCCGCTGGTTGCAATGAACAAATCAAACAAATGCAATTGAAATAGCTCAACACAACAAATGCTTCAAGTGGTTTCCCCAAATTCAACTGAAAATGCAACTTCTCCAGTCTCAAAATTATTCAACCCCTTCATGGCATCTTTAGTACTTAGTAGAGCACCCTTTTGCTGTTATGACCTGCTGCAAATGAGATGCATAGCCAGACACCAGCTTCTGGCAGCGTTCCTGAGAAATATTAGCCAATTCCTCATGAGAAATGGCCTCCAGTTCAGTACTATTCTTGGGTTTGTGTGCTGCAACTGCCTTCTTCAAATCCCACCAGAGATTTTCTATGGGGTTAAAGTCAGGTGACTGATGGCCACTGTAGAATCTTCCAGGACTTCTGCAACCAAGCCTTGGTGGAATTTGAGATATGCTTGGGATCATTGTCCGAATGAATGAGCACAATGTAAGTAAAGGGTTAAATAGGATAATCAAATGTCGAGATAGATTTAATGATAGAGATTGGAATTGTAATATCTATTGGAATCATTAATTGAGTGGAGTCAGATATTTAAAATCATAAACACGCATTAATCTTTGACTGCACCTATTTCCATCTTTGTTTATAGGAGAGCAGTGGGCTAAGTAATCAATCGGAAGATGTCCAGCAGTGCCATCAGCTCAGACCTGGCAGAAACCAGTGGGACCCTGGTACACCCATTTGCTGTCCAGAGACGTCTGGTCAGAAGTGGCCTTCATGGAAGACTTGCGATTAAAAAGCCATACCTCCGACATTTAAACAATGCCAAGCGACTCAACTATACATAAAAACACAAGAACTGGGGTGCAGAAAAATGGCAGCAGGTGCTCTGGACCGATAAGTCAAAATCTGACATATTTGGCTGTAGCAGAAGGCAGGTTGTTTGCCAAAGGGCTGGAGAGTGGTACACGAATGAGTGTCTGCAGGCAACAGTGAAGCATGGTGAGGTTCCTTGCAAGTTTGGGGCTGCATTTCTGCAAATGGAGTTGGGGATTTGGTCAGAATTAATGGTCTCCTCAATGCTGAGAAGTACAGGCAGATACTTATCCATCATGCAATACCATCAAGGAGGCATCTGATTGGGCCCAAATTTATTCTGCAGCATGACAACGACCCCAAACATACAGTGAAAATCATTAAGAATTATCTTCAGCGTAAAGAAGAACAAGGAGTCCTGGAAGTGATGGTATGGCCCCCACAGAGCCCTGATCTTAACATCGAGTCTTTCTGGGATTACATCAAGAGAGAGAAGCAACTGAGTCTGCCTAAATCCACAAAAGAACTGTGGTTAGTTATCCAAGATGTTTGGGCCAAGCTACCTGCAAAGTTCCTTCAAAAACTTTTACCTGATTAATCGATTATGAAAGTGATCGTTACTTGCAGGCCTTCGCTTCAGCAAAGCATCTCTCACTCCAGCTTGTGCCAAAAACCCAATTAAATTCTTAAATTTAATTCAATCTGATTAAATTAAATTACAACCCTGGGAGGAAAATCGATGTACACAAGTGGAAAGGGGAGAACTCATTTTAAACCCTCGCACACAAATGTACTGCAAAAAATCTGCATTCACAAGCAAAATCATTTCCCACACCCAGAAGCTGCTTCTTTTCTCAACTATGGCATCTGCTCATAAGGATACTTTTTAATTTTTCCAGCAGTGGGCAGGCCCAACAGGCTTGATTGTAGCCACATATCACTGGCTAACTCATTTATACCGGAAATCAATTCTGATTGACTGCCTGCCACTGTGACGAAATATTAGCGAAGTTACCTGTTCTTCGTGCGAGACATGGCCTCATCCATGGACACGCTTCATGGGAGTCATTTATTTTAATTTTTTTTTTTATAGTTTTTCAACTGATACCCTTGCAGCATACTACATTATGTAATATAATGTATGTAAATACAGTGTATCTTTATCAGTTGTTAATAGACAGGAAGTGTTCTACCAGTTTAACTAGCTAGTCTTTGCATTCTTGGGATGTTAATAGATAGCAATCCATCCATCCAACACTGTAAGCCAGCAATGACCTAAAAAAAGAGCCATCACTGAAGCTTGTGAACAAGGCAACATTTCCCCATGTGCAGTATATTACAGCAATTAATTATAGTTTAAGCACAACTTATCTGATTAAATGTACAGTTGTGAGTGAAGTGTAGGACACCTCGTACACGGGACAGAAAGTATAATAATGAAACACAATCGACAAATCTTATTTACAAGATAGCAATATGACTTAAAATTAAACCTTTCTCTAAAATTAGTATTTCATCCCCTTCAAGCAACGTTGGAGTCAGTGGCTTCAAGTCACAACAGTAAAGTCACAACCCTCTGTTACTAAGCCAATGACTTATTATCTGGGGGCTCACAATTAATTACGAAGAGTCTTACAACAGGAATGATTATCAATGTAATGATATCAGCTGGATGGATCACTATCTATTAACATGCCAAGAATGCAAAGCCTAGTTAGTAAACTGGTAGACTTCTTGTCTATTAACAACTGGTAAAGATACCCTGTATTTACATGATGTATATATAGGGTTGTCAAAAGTACCAGTACTTCGGTACGAAGTCAGTACTCAAAAAAAAGTTGCCGGTACCAGATTTTCGCAAGTACCGGTAGTACCGAGTCAACCCGGTACTGATGCGCTGTCTGACAGGTAGTCAGTTGGGAACTTTTCATAGGTGCACCGTGCAATTATGGTAGCGGTTGCATTATGGATGTTGTAGCATAAAGTAAAGCGTAAAGGTGCCAACTAGTGGCAAGTGTTTTGTTTCAGAAACTTTTTTACGTAGTTTGTATTTTTTGGTTGTAATTTATTTAGTTATTATTTACTTGAAGAGAAAAAACATATGGCCAAACCTTAAAGCATTTTTCAGAAATACACATATGTTTTAATTTATTTTAATATTCAACTTTATAAATAAGAAGTGTGTGTTGTTCAATTATGGCATATTTTTGTGTTTTGCATGCTTGCAATTTTTTTGTTTATTTATTTTATACTTTTAATTACTTGTGGGGAAAACTTGAAACACTTTGAAATACACAAAGTGGCATTGTTTTTTTTAAAATACATTTTGTTGTTATTTAACTTCATTAATAAAATAGTGTGTTGTTCAATAAGCATGTTTTTGTGTTTTGCTTTGGTACCGAGTACCGTGGAATTTTACTGGTATTAGTACCAACTACTGAAATTTTGGTACCATGACAACCCCATATACATGTATATCAAAACATAAACAAAAAAAATAAATAAATGTCTGTTGAGTGTCCTTGCGCGAGAGCGTCAAGAACACCTGATTTTTGGCGCGGATTTGCCGCCATAAGCATGCCCCTCAACCCCCCAGAGGGTCAGAGGTGCACCCACCAGTCTCACAAATTCCTGTGGGGAAACACTGAATGTAAACAAAGAGGGTTTACCTCCAGAATCAAATGACTAGTAACACTCAAGAACAGAAAAGCCTGATTAGCCTTTGCTAATTTTTTTTTTTTTTTTTTAAATCTAAAAAAGCCTGCCCAGTTCTGGAACAACATTCTTTGGACAGATGAAAGCAAGATTAACTTGTACCAGAATGACGGGAAGAGAAGAGTATGGAGGAAGAAATGAAGGACTCATGATCCAAAGCAAACCACATCATCTGTCAAACATGGTGGAGGAAGCGTTATGGCATGGGCATGTATGCTTGCCAATAGAACAGGGTCACCAGTGTTTATTTATGATGTAACTGCTGATAGAAGTAGCAGGATGAATTCTGAAGTGAAGAGAGCTAAATTTTCCACTCAGATTCATTCAAATGCTGCAAAACTGCTGGCACTTCACAGTAAAGAAGGACAATGATCCAAAACACCTCAACCCAATTGAGCATGCTTTTGACAAAAAAAACCCAGACAAAAAAAAAAAAAAACCCACAAACAAGCAGCAACAGAAGGTGGCTAGAGTAAAGGCCTGGCAAAGCATCTCAAGGAAGGAAACTCAGCATTTGGTGATGTCCATGGGTTCCAGACCTCAGGCTGTCATTGATTTGCATCCAAGTATTTAAAAAATTATCTTATATATATATATATATATATATATATATATATAGCTAGTTTGTCCAGGCCTTTTTTTGATCCTGTTAAAATGTTGGGATGAGGTCAAATTAAATGGATGTAATTTCTAAATGGTTAATGCGGTATTTTTTTGTTAAACACACTGAATTAAAGCTGAAAGTCTTCATTTCAATCACATCTTTTAATTGCTTTATTTCAAATCCATTGTGATATACAGAGGAAAAACTATGAAAATTGTGTCACTGTCCAAATACTCATGGACCCAACTATAATGGTCTCCCAAACTCTGGGCCCCATCAAGTTGTGCAAGAAATGCAGCAAATACATTTGCAAGGCACATCATTGTGACTCTACATATACCCAAAAATGGGACTAAATTAATGTTAGGTTAGGAAATTAAATTATTTTATTTAGTTTTTTTTTTTTTTTTCACACTGGCACTGTTCACAGACTGCTTATTTTACTCCAAAACAAGTGGTATAATTTCATGTAAGTGAAGATTATTTACCATACATTTCATAAAGGAATGTAAACCTTGTGGTAATGACTAAAATGGGATTGCTTAAAATGTGGAATGCAATAACAGGTGATAAATATTTATTTCTAAATGCTTTATAAACAGGGGCCCGACTATGACTAAAATTTTGACCGAAAACACCAAAGATGGAAGCCTACCTCGAACACAAGGGTTAAAAACGAAATAAGCAGACTTGCTAATCGTTAAAGTCCTTGTGATTGTACGTAATTGCTTGAAATATGCATTTATCCCATAAGGCAAGGTTCAAGTGTGAATAAACTACTCTAATTCGTTACGACAAAACAGTCATTTATTCCGCTTACCTCAGTAATTCGTTACTAAAATGAACAGGTTCAGGTTGAATATCGCTCGCAGCCATCTTCACAAATGCGTCCCAACTCCCACGCTTCGGCACTATTCTTCTTCTTCTTATTGGCGGTTGACAAACAACGAAATGGTGTATTACCGCCACCGACTGGTATGGAGTGTAGATGAAGATGACATGTATTCCCTCCCTTTTTTATATCCTCTCCCACAAATTAGTTATTTTAAGATACTGAAAAATAAAATTATAACATTAATTTCCTGAGTTATTTTGTAGAATATCGCCTAGTATAAATTGCACTTTTATTTTTGCTAGATTTTGTATTAGAATCCTTCTTTCAGTCTTTTATTTCTGACAGTATAGCATAACATGTTCCACTGTTTCTTCTTGCTCACAATATTCACACCTTCCCATATTATGTTTCCCCATTTTATAAAGTGTACTGTTTAGTCTTGTGTATCCAAATCTTATCCTTGATATTATTATCTCATCTCTCCCACGTTCCTTTGAATTTTGTAAAACCATCGGCCTTTCTTCTCCTTATCCCAATGTTTCTGCCACCTTTCTTTCAACCTTTTTTAATAATACTCTTGAATTCATTCTTAATTAGACTAACTGATAAATTAATGTCATTGTTTTTATGGCTTATTTTGCTGCCTTATCTGCTATTTCATTTCCTTTGATACCAATATGTGCCGGTACCCATACAAATACCACAAGAAGACCCATCATTTGAATCCTGTATAATGTTTGCTGTATTTCTATTAAAACATCTGGTCTGCTTTTTCTGAGTGACTATATTGTAAGCTACCCAATGATGAACTTGAGTCTGAACAAATGATTGATTTCAAAGGTCTTGTCTCCTCTATCCACTGTGTTGCTAATAATAGTGCAATCATTTCCCCTGTATAAACAGATAACCCATCATTTATCCTTTTCCCTACTGATAAATGAAATTCTGGAACAGTAAACACTACTCCTAGACTGTCTAAACTCTTTGAAGCATCTGTGTAGATCTGAACTGTGGTATTCATTAATATATCTCTGCACACTATATGAATTACATTCCTTATCCTTGTTTTTCTTTTCTAACAATGTAAAATCTACTGTAGTGTCTGAACATAACCAAGGTTTTATTACTGGTAACGGTACCGTTGGACTAACTTTTAATTGAGTAACTTTAAGTTCTTTTGCTTTCTGTATCACTGTCCACCTGAAGCTTTTTGCTTTCCTCCTCTCTTTTTCCCAACAGGGCTTTAAAGTGTCTAGTGTTGGGTGTTCTTGACTATGGCCCTGTAAATTAGCTCAATAATTCACTGATAGTTGTATCCTTCTCATTTCTAGTGGCATTTCTCCCATTTCTACCTGTAGTGCTGCAATTGGTGTAGATTTTATAGCCCCTGTACATAATCTCAATATCTGATGCTGTATATTATCTAACTTTCTAAGTGACGTTTCTGCCGCTGATCTATACACCACTTCTGCACTATTCTACGCCATTTCGTAGTATAAATAGTGTGATGAGTGTGTTCACACTGAAAAACCCCAAAAAACAAAGTGCACTTTAAGTTGCCGGATGATTCACTCATTCAACCGAAAAAACGAAGCGTGGAATGATGCTTCATGCATTCAACGGTCGCAGCTTTCCTTACGAAGCGGATGGGGAGGGGCCATATCAGGCTCAGATGCTGAACGAAAAAAAAAATATATATATATATACAGGTGCATCTCAATAAATTAGAATGTCGTGGAAAAGTTCATTTATTTCAGTAATTCAACTCAAATTGTGAAACTCGTGTATTAAATAAATTCAGTGCACACAGACTGAAGTAGTTTAAGTCTTTGGTTCTTTTAATTCGGATGATTTTGGCTCACATTTAACAAAAAACCACCAATTCACTATCTCAACAAATTAGAATATGGTGACATGCCAATCAGCTAATCAACTCAAAACACCTGCAAAGGTTTCCTGAGCCTTCAAAATGGTCTCTCAGTTTGGTTCACTAGGTAAGCCACAAACATTCATTGCCAAAGAAGCTGGCTGTTCACAGAGTGCTGTATCCAAGCATGTTAACAGAAAGTTGAGTGGAAGGAAAAAGTGTGGAAGAAAAAGATGCACAACCAACCGAGAGAACCGCAGCCTTATGAGGATTGTCAAGCAAAATCGATTCAAGAATTTGAGTGAACTTCACAAGGAATGGACTGAGGCTGGGGTCAAGGCATCAAGAGCCACCACACACAGATGTGTCAGGAATTTGGCTACAGTTTTCGTATTCCTCTTGTTAAGCCACTCCTGAACCACAGACAACGTCAGAGGCGTCTTACCTGGGCTAAGGAGAAGAAGAACTGGACTGTTGCCCAGTGGTCCAAAATCCTCTTTTCAGATGGGAGCAAGTTTTGTATTTCATTTGGAAACCAAGGTCCTAGAGTCTGGAGGAAGGGTGGAGAAGCTCATAGCCCAAGTTGCTTGAAGTCCAGTGTTCAGTTGCCACAGTCTGTGATGATTTGGGGTGCAATGTCATCTGCTGGTGTTGGTCCATTGTGTTTTTTGAAAACCAAAGTCACTGCATCCATTTACCAAGAAATTTTGGAGCACTTCATGCTTCCTTCTGCTGACCAGCTTTTTGAAGATGCTGATTTCATTTTCCAGCAGGATTTGGCACCTGCCCACACTGCCAAAAGCACCAAAAGTTGGTTAAATGACCATGGTGTTGGTGTGCTTGACTGGCCAGCAAACTCACCAGACCTGAACCCCATAGATTCTCTATGGGGTATTGTCAAGAGGAAAATGAGAAACAAGAGACCAAAAAATGCAGATGAGCTGAAGGCCACTGTCAAAGAAACCTGGGCTTCCATACCACCTCAGCAGTGCCACAAACTGATCACCTCCATGCCACGCCGAATTGAGGCAGTAATTAAAGCAAAAGGAGCCCCTACCAAGTATTGAGTACATGTACAGTAAATGAACATACTTTCCAGAAGGCCAACAATTCACTAAAAATGTTTTTTTTATTGGTCTTATGAAGTATTCTAATTTGTTGAGATAGTGAATTGGTGGGTTTTTGTTAAATGTGAGCCAAAATCATCACAATTAAAAGAACCAAAGACTTAAACTACTTCAGTCTGTGTGCACTGAATTTATTTAATACACGAGTTTCACAATTTGAGTTGAATTACTGAAATAAATGAACTTTTCCACGACATTCTAATTTATTGAGATGCACCTGTGTGTGTGTGTGTGTGTGTATATATATATACACATGTGTCTACATTGCCAGCAGCCATAGGCACAATCACAACTTACTTTGTTGATTTTAAATTGTGCAAGCAAAATTCGCCCGCAGAGACGATTACGCCTCCGTCTTACGGTGACTGAGGTCTTGTTGTGTACCAATTCATTTTTGTTATCTGTTTGGCTATTTCGCTAACGCTAGCTGCATCGTATTACGTGCGTTTGACGTAATTTGCCCTCGACCGGGAAACAGCATATACTTCCGGTTAGTACGATACCGAAAGTGTGCCACCTGAGACGATAGTACCCGTCCAAAATTCATATACTAGACGGCAGAGCGTATAGTGCATAGTATAGCATGTAATTCGGGACACAACTGAAGATTCTTTCTAACGCATCTCGTAATGGCAGCTGAACAGACAGTGCGTTTTTATCGTCCTTGCACACTTAAGTTTCAATGGTAAGTACATATTCAACACTTTAACTAACGTTTCAAAGGACATTAGTGTTACTGTCACTTATCTTCTCTTTGACTAACGTTAGGAAGCTAGTCTGACAGACCTATAATGTTTGGTCATGCCACACAGCCACAGTCATTAATTGTTGTAATGTTCTAATGCTGCGTCCCGTATAAGCGGCAGCTGGGAAGTGCACGGACACTTCAACACAGAGCTCAGAGTTTAATGGAACGCAGCGAAGCACAAACATTAATCAGTGAAGATAATTTTTAAACAACCATTTTATTAAATAATCTCATCCTGTTTTGTATATATTTAAACTAAAATATCAGCTTAAGTCAATATCAAAATCATTTAATATTGTGACACTGCAAAGGCCTATTTAGTAAAGTTTATTTATTTATTTGTTCATCTAATTCTATTTGTTTAATATAATGTCCATGTAACTTTCATTGCCTTTTTATTTCTTTGGAAGAAGTGAACATATTTTTTTCAAGTGGAGAAGTTGATCAGAAGTTGAAAAATTGATCAGTTTTAATTTATTTTTTAATGATACAATGTTTTTTTTTTTTTTTTAATTAAATGATAATTGTTTTGAATGTCCCGAGATTTATGGCTTGTTGTTTTATGTAAACAATGGATCAACAAAAACATGGATTCTATTGTTTTCATTATACACTGAAAACATTTGGGTTTGACATCAAAAGATGAATATGAGACGGCGGATTAGAATTTCAGCTTTTATTTCCTCACATTTAAATCATTGGTGTGTTAAACAACTTAGGTGGGTTCAAACAAAAGGTGCCATGTTCTATTTTTTCAAGTGATCAAAAATATTGGAACATGTGACTGATAGGTGTTTCTTACTGCCCAGGTGTGTTCTATTAGATTGAATGAATTATTGGCTCTGAATGTGCACTCTTTGTCTGAACCCTAGGTTTTTCCTGTGAAGACTGCATTTGTTGTTAAAAAGGATAAACCAACACGAAGACCAGAGAGCTGTTTATGGGATAAAATCAAGCCATTTTGAAGCTGAGAAAAGAGGGAAAATCTGTCAGAGCCATTGCACAAGCATTGGGTATAGCCAATACAACAGATTGGAAACCACTGGTATACTAACAAACAGACATGGAACAGGTCAGCCAAGGAAAACAGCAGCTGACAAACATTGTGAGAGCTGTGAAGAAAAAAACCCCAAACAACAGTTAGTGACATCACCAACAACCTCTACAGGGCAGGGGTGAAGGTATCACAATCCACCATTTGAAGAAGACTTAAAGTGCAGGAATATAGAGGCCATACCACAAGATGCAAACCACTCATCAGCAGTAAGAATCAGAAAGCCGGATTAGAATTTGCAAAGAAATACAGAGATGAGCCACAAAAGTTTTGGAACCAAGATTAACCTCTACCAAAGTGATGGAAAGGCCAAAGTCTGGAGAAAGAAAGGATCTGCTCATTATCAAAAACATAGAAGCTCATCAGTCAAGCATGGTGGAGGAAGTGTCATTCCTTGGGCTTGTATGGATGCTTCTGGAATGGGCTCACTAATCTTTATTGATGATGTAACTCATGATGGTAGCAGCAGAATGAATTCAGAAGTTTCAAGAAGAAACAATCTGTCTTCCAATTTACAGAGAAATGCATGCAATCTACAACCCCAATTCCAAAAAAGTTGGGACACTGTAAATTGTCAATAAAAACAAAATGCAATCATTTGCAAATCTCATAAACCCATATGTTATTCACAATAGAACATAGAAAACATATCAAATGTTTAAACTGAGGAAATGTACCATTTTAAGGTAAAAAATAAAGTAATTTTGAATTTGATGGCCGCAACACGTCTCAAAAAAGTTGGGATGGGGCAACAAAAGACTGGAAAAGTAAGGGTTACTAAAAAGAAACAGCTGATTTGCTTGTCTTGCAGCTAATTAGGTTAATTCGCAACAGGTCAGTAACATGATTGGGTATAAAAAGAGTATCTTAGAGAGGCAGTCTCTCAGAAGTAAAGATGGGATGGAATCTGGATAGAAGAATATGTTGCTCTAAAACCTGTATATACCTTTCAGCATTGATGGTGCCTTTCCAGATGTGCAAGCTGCCCATTCCATAGGCACTAATGCACCCCCATACCATCAGAGATTCAGGCTTTTGAACTGAGCGCTGATAAAAAGCCGGATGGTCCCCCTCCTCTTTAGTCCAGAGGATGCGGGGTCCAAAAAGAATTTCAAATTTCGATTCGTCTGACCACAGAAGAGTTTTTCAATTTGCCTCAGTCCATTTTAAATGAGCTTTGTCCCAGAGAAGACGGCAGCGTTTCTGAATCACGTTCACATATGGCTTCTTCTTTGCATGATAGAGCTTTAACCATCATTTGTGGATGGCACAGCGAACTGTGTTCATGGACAATGAGTTCTGGAGGTGTTTCTGAGCCCATGCAGCGCCTGAGGGCCCAAGATCACGGGCATGCAATATTGATTTTCACCCTTGTCCTTTCACACAGAGATTTCACCAGATTCTCAGAATCTTTTGATGATATTATGTACTGTAGATGATGAGATATTCAAAGTCTTCACATTATTCTGAAATTGTTCCACAAATTGTAGAAACAGTTTTTTGCAGATTGGTGAACCTCTGCCCATCTTTACTTCTGAAAGACTCTGCCTGTCTAAGATACTCTTTTTATACCCAATCATGTTCCTGACCTGTTGCCAATTAAGCGTCAGCTGTTTCTTTTTAGTAAGTTATTTTCCAGCCTTTTGTTGCCCCCGTCCCATCTTTTTTGAGACGTATTACAGCCACTAAATTCAAAATTACCTTATTTTTTTGTTAAAATTTCCTCAGATTAAACATTTGATATGTTTTCTATGTTCTATTGTGAATAACATATGATTTATGAGATTTGCAAATCATTGCATTCTGTTTTATTTACATTTTACACAGCATCCCAACTTTTTTGGAATTGGGGTTGTATTTGGGAGGAACTTCATCATGCAACAAGACAATGACCCAAAAAAGCATTGCCACCACAACAAAGGACTTCATCAGGTGGAAAAAGTGGAAGGTTTTAGATTGGCCAAGTCAACCACCAGACCTTAGCCCAGTTGAGCAGCATTTCACCTCTTGAAGAAGAGACTGAAGTGAGGAATCCCCCGAAACAAACAACAACTGAAAGAAGTTGCATTAAAAGCCTGGAAAACCATCACAAAAGAAGAGTGCAACGGTTTGGTAATGTCAGTGGGTCACCAACTTGATGCAGTTATTGCAAGCAAGGGATATGCAACCAAATATTAAATATTATTTACTTTAATTTACATTAAGGCTATCTGTACCTACACTTTTGCTCACCTAAAAACTGTGTGGTTTGCCACCAAAGGTGCCATGTTTTAAGTTGTTTAACACATCTCAGCTTTCATTCAGGAAATGAAAGCTGAAATTCTGACCTATCATCTCATATCCATCTTTTGATCTTAAACCCAAATGTATTCAATACATATTGAAAAGAATAGAATTGGCCTTGCTGTTCCAAGTGGACTGTATATGAATATCCATTCAGTTAAACAAAAAAAATGGCCATTTTAATCACTGTGGGTGACATTTTGGTTTTGGCATTATGACATTAAATACTTTTCAATGATTGGCAGAGTGTTTCTCGTCTTTGAATTATATTCAGTGGTGAAGATGAAGTAAAGTGTGAGATCAATCTTTAAATGTAGAGATGAACTCCTGGAAACCGTTTGCAGTCAACCAATCAGCCACATCTTGGATTTTCAACTGAATCACCTCTGTGCTCATTCCTGTTTCAGTCTGTATACAGAGAAGTACAACCCCAATTCTGAAAAAGTTGGGACAGTATGGAAAATTCTAATAAAAACAAAGAGGAGTGATTTGTAAATGTACAAAAAAATGTATAAAGCAAGGTATTTGATTTTTTAGCTAATCAACTGCATCATTTTTTGGAGATAAACATTTATTTTGAAATTGATGCATGCAACACATTCCAAAAAGTTGGGACAGGGGAATTAGCGATGTGACGAGTTGAAGTAAGAAGGTGACGTGAAACAGGTGAGGCAATCGTCTAATCATAGTATATAAGAAACCTCCAAATAAGGCCTAGTCCTTCAAGAGCACGGATGGGTCGAGGCTCGACAATCTGCCAACAGATGTGTCAGTGAATAATCCAAAGATTTCAGAACAACATTCTCCACAGACAACTCGGTAGGATTCTGGGCATTTTACCTTCTATAGTGCACAATATAATTAAAAGATTCAAGGAATCCAGTCAAATCTCTGTGCGTAATGGTCAAGGCCGAAAACCACTTCTGAATGCGCGTGATCTCTGATCCCTCAGATGTCACTGTCTTAAAAACCGTCATAAGTCTGTAATGGATATCCTTACATGGGCTCGGGAATACTTTGGTAACCTTTGTCAGTCAACACCATTCGCCGCTGCATCCACAGATGCAAGTTAAGGCTTTACTATGCAAAGCAGAAGCCATACATCAACACTGTCCAGAAGCGCTGCCAACTTCTCTGGGCTCGGTCTCACCTGAGACGGACAGTAACACAGTGGAATCGTGTTTCGTGGTCCAACGCGTCAACATTTCAAATAGTTTTTGGACAAAATAGCCGTCGTGTTCTCTGGGCCAAAGAGGAAAAGGACCATCCAAGCTGTTGTCAGCGTCAGGTCCAAAAGCCAGCATCTGTCATGGTATGGGGGTGTTTTAGTGCCCATGGCATGGGTAACTTGCATATCTGTGAGGGCACCATTAATGCAGAAAGATATGTACACATTTTGGAGCAACATATGCTGCCATCCAGAGCAGGACAACGCCAAACCACATTCTGCCCGGATGGTTGCGTAAGCAGAGAGTGCGGGTGCTAGCAAGGCCTGCCTGCAGTCCTGGCCTGTCTCCGATTGAGAATGTGTGGCGCATTATGAAGCTCAAAATAAGGCAACGAAGCCCCGTACAGTTGCACAGCTGAAGAAATGCATAATGGATGAACAGGGAAAAATTCCGCTTGCTAAACTTAACCAACTGGTGTCTTCAGTGCCCAAACGCTTAATAAGTGTTATTAAAAGAAAAGGTGATGTTACACAGGGGTAAACAGTCGACTGCCTCAACTTTTTTGGAGTGTGTTGCAGTCATCAGATTTGAAATGAGTGTATATTTTCAAAAATAAATTAATTTCACAAAGTAAAACATCAAATAATGTGTTACTAATGTGTTTTCAATACAGTATAGGGTGAATTGAATTTTCAGATGACTCTTTTTGTTTGTTTTTTGCATTTTCCATACTGTCCCAACTTTTTTGGAATCGGAAATGTTTAAAACATGTGGGATTAAACATTGTACTCTCCCTCTCTCTCTCTCTCTCTCTCTCCCAGATAGCATACATTTCTGGGCCTCATCTGGGCCAACTATGGCACATATGGCTCAGTTCTGGCAATGGCAAAGGTCATATGCCGGTTTCAGGCTTGTTTTGTCTGGGCCCACATCTGGCCCAGAAGCCAGCCACACTCAGGTTGAGTCATAACCATCATTCCATACAGTATATGGGCCAGCTCTCTTTTGCTATCTGGGCTCTCTCGCTCGCTCTCTCTCTCTCTCTCTCACACACACACACACACACACACACACACACACACACACACACACACACACACACACACACACACACACAGAGCGTTATACAGTAGGGACAAAAACTGAAAAATGTCTTGAAATAAAACATCTGGAAAAGGTCTTGAAGTGTGGTCACCATGGTAGGATAATTAAAGTCGTTGAATTATAGAATTATTATCGTGGCCACATTACTGTGTGTGCTTAATTTTTCAATGGCCCGTCATTGATTATTCCTTACGTTACACCCACCTTAATGTTATTATGACATTAAGTTAATGTTATTTTCTTAGCTTTTCAAAATGCTCATAGTTATTTTGATAGGTTATGTTGTTTTACCTCAGATAATCACGCCGCTCCACTCAGTCCTGCTGCTGCTGACAAACATTCGGAGATTCAGTACAGAAAAAGCGTTGTGTACCACTTCCACCTGGTTTAAAATTTTTTTTTTTCTTTCATTCTCAAAATCTAAACAATATGAATAATCATGTTTACTTAAGTGAAAAGAAAGTACTAGTGCACTGTTAGATGTTGCTGTAGATTTAGCTGCACAGTACTGTAAATTCCTGCAGTACAATACCACATTTCAACAATACAGTAAAATACCTTAGTTTACATTGCATTCTGGTGTAATTTTGACTGAGCGGGAATATTTTACAGTATATTTTAGTCTTGCTGTAACTTGGCTGTAACTTGGCTGTAACATGGCTACAATATACCAGGCAATAATACAGGACTGTAAACAGTGAAAGCACACCACCTGGCGTCACATCAAACTGCCACACAACTCCTGGTCACCAGCTGGAAGATCAGTAAGGTTTATTTTATTCACATCTATCTCAGTGAAGTAGCTAAGGGTTTATTTTGACCAAAGTTTTATTTTCTTTCTGTCGAGTTTGACAGAAGAGTGTTTTATGATGGTCTGCGAGGTAAAAATACTAAATTTGTCAATTGCGGATGGTGGGTTTGAGGAGAGCGATAAACGGCCGTGTATAAACAAAAATTGCCACTCTCTTGCATGTTTTTGTTTCAGCTATATTCTTCCACACCTAAAAGGTTTTCATGCCTTATTGGACTAGAAATTGCTGATGCACTGTACTGTGGGTAACAAACACAGTACTAAAGTTTTTAAATGTTTTTAATCGTTTAAATGAATTTATTGAATAAAAATATTTTTTTCGATTGCTTTTTTATTTGTAATGTTATTCTGAAGTAGTATTACAATATTACTAACTATAGATTTATATACTATACTACCTACAGTGAGGGGAAAAAAGTATTTGATCCCCTGCTGATTTTTTACGTTTTCCCACTGACAAAGAAATGATCAGTCTATAATTTTAATGGTAGGTGTATTTTAACAGTGAGAGACAGAATAACAACAAAAAAAAATCCAGAAAAACGCATTTCAAAAAAGTTATAAATCGATTTGCATTTTAATGATTGAAATAAGTATTTGACCCCTATCAATCAGCAAGATTTCTGGCTCCCAGGTGTCTTTTACACAGGTAATGAGCTGAGATTAGGAGCACTCTCTTAAAGGGAGTGGCCCTAATCTCAGCTTGTTACCTGTATAAAAGACACCTGTCCACAGAAGCAATCAATCAATCAGATTCCAAACTCTCCACCATGGCCAAGACCAAAGAACTGTCCAAGGATGTCAGGGACAAGATTGTAGACCTACACAAGGCTGGAATGGGCTACAAGACCATCGCCAAGCAGCTTGGTGAGAAGGTGACAACAGTTGGTGCGATTATTCGCAAATGGAAGAAACACAAAATAGCTGTCAGTCTCCCTCAGCCTGGGGCTCCATGCAAGATCTCACCTCGTGGAGTTTCAATGATCATGAGAACGGTGAGGAATCAGCCCAGAACTATACGGGAGGATCTTGTTAATGATCTCAAGGCAGCTGGGACCATAGTCACCAAGAAAACAATTGGTAACACACTACGCCGTGAAGGACTGAAATCCTGCAGCACCCGCAAGGTCCCCCTGCTCAAGAAAGCACATGTACAGGCCCGTCTGAAGTTTGCCTGAATGATTCAGAGGAGAACTGGGTGAAAGTGTTGTGGTCAGATGAGACCAAAATCGAGCTCTTTGGCATCAACTCAACTCGCCGTGTTTGGAGGAGGAGGAATGCTGCCTATGACCCAAAGAACACCATCCCCACCGTCAAACATGGAGGTGGAAACATTATGCTTTGGGGGTGTTTTTCTGCTAAGGGGACAGGACAACTGCACCGCATCAAAGGGACGATGGATGGGGCCATGTACCATCAAATCTTGGGTGAGAACCTCCTTCCCTTAGCCAGGGCATTGAAAATGGGTCGTGGATGGGTATTCCAGCATGACAATGACCCAAACACACAACCAAGGAAACAAAGGAGTGGCTCAAGAAGAAGCACATTAAGGTCCTGGAGTGGCCTAGCCAGTCTCCAGACCTTAATCCTATAGAAAATCTGTGGAGGGAGCTGAAGATTCGAGTTGCCAAACGTCAGCCTCGAGACCTTAATGACTTGGACAGGATCTGCAAAGAGGAGTGGTACAAAATCCCTCCTGAGATGTGTGCAAACTTGGTGGCCAACTACAAGAAACGTCTGAACTCTGTGATTGCCAACAAGGGTTTTGCCACCAAGCACTAAGTCGACGGGATCAAATACTTATTTCACTCATTAAAATGCAAATCAATTTATAACTTTTTTGAAATGCATTTTTCTGGATTGTTTTGTTGTTATTCTGTCTCTCACTGTTAAAATACACCTACCATTAAAGTTATAGACTTTCTTTGTCAGTGGGCAAACGTACAAAATCAGCGGGAATCAAATACTTTTTTCCCCCACTGTATATATTATAAACTTATGTATTATCATAATTAGTAATTATTATAATAGTAATAATTAGCAGTAATGCAGAAATACAGGTATTACAGTACAACATAGTACAATAAAATATAGTACAAACAGATTAAATGACAAAATACAGTAAAATACTGTTTTGTAGTTATACAGTATTGTTCTGTATATTGTCAATTGCATTACAGTGTAATTACTGTAAATTAAAACACAGCAACTTGCTGGCAACCGTGCTGCCAGTAACTTACTTTGAATATACAAGGAAATTGTTGAATTGTTATTATTTATTTGTCAATATTGGCAGAAAGTGAATAAACAATAAACAGCAAGCAAATCTGTGAAGAATTGTCACGGGGGACAGGTAAGCAGCCGCTCACATATTCTTGAGTTGTGATTAAAAGGATTAAATGATCAGACTCTCGGCCATGGTCATTGGGACGTACTTGCTACGTTCCAGCAACGTACTACAGCCATGGCCAAAAGTTTTGAGAATGACACAAATATTAATTTTCACAAAGTCTGCTGCTTCAGTGTTTTTAGATCTTTTTGTCAGATGTTACTGTTACTGAAGTATAATCACAAGCATTTCATAAGTGTCAATGGCTTTTATTGACAATTACATGAAGTTTATGCAAAGAGTCAATATTTGCAGTGTTGACCCTTCTTTTTCAAGACTTCTGCAGTTCACCCTGGCATGCTGTCAATCAACTTCTGGGCCACATCCTGACTGATGGCAGCCCATTCTTGCATAATCAATGCTTGGAGTTTGTCAGAGTTTGTGGGTTTTTGTTTGTCCACCCGCCTCTTGAGGATTGACCACAAATTCTCAATGGGATTAAGGTCTGGGGAGTTTCCTGGCCATGGACCCAAAATGTCGATGTTTTGTTCCCCGAGCCACTTCGTTATCACTTTTGACTTGTGGCAAGGTGCCCCATCATGCTGGAAAAGGCATTGTTCATCACCAAACTGTTCTTGGATGGTTGGGAGAAATTGCTCTCTGAGGATGTTTTTGTACCATTCTTTATTCATGGCTGTGTTCTTAGGCAAAATTGTGAGTGAGCCCACTCCCTTGGCTGAGAAGCAACCCCACACATGAGTGGTCTCAGGATGCTTTACTGTTGGCATGACACAGGACTGATGGTAGCGCTCACCTTTTCTTCTCCAGACAAGCTTTTTTCCAGATGCCCCAAACAATCGGAAAGGGGATTCATCAGAGAAAATGACATTACTCCAGTCCTCAGCAGTCCAATCCCTGTACTTTTTGCAGAATAGTAGTCTGTCCCTGATGTTTTTCCTGGAGAGAAGTGGCTTCTTTGCTGCCCTTCTTGACACCGGGCCATCCTCCAAAAGTCTTCGCCTTACTGTGCGTGCAGACGCACTCACACCTGCCTGCTGCCATTCCTGAGCAAGCTCTGCACTGGTGGTGCCCTGATCCCGCAGCTGAATCAACTTTAGGAGATGGTCCTGGCGCTTGCTGGACTTCCTTGGGCGCCCTGAAGCCTTCTTCACAACAGTTGAACCTCTCTCCTTGAAGGTCTTGATGATCCGATAAATGGTTGATTTAGGTACAATCTTACTAGCAGCAATATCCTTGCCTGTGAATCACTTTTTGTGCAAAGCAATGATGGCTGCACGTGTTTCCTTGCAGGTAACCATAGTTAACAGAGGAAGAACAATAATTTCAAGCACCACCCTCCTTTTAAAGCTTCCAGTCTGTTATTCTAACTCAATCAGCATGACAGAGTGATCTCCAGCCTTGTCCTCGTTAACACTCTCACCTGTGTTAACGAGAGAATCACTGACATGATGTTAGCTGGTCCTTTTGTGGAAGGGCTGAAATGCAGTGGACATGTTTTTTTGGGATTAAGTTCATGTTCATGGCAAAGAGGGACTTTGAAATTAACTGCAATTCATCTGATCACTCTTCATAACATTCTGGAGTATATACAAATTGCCATCATAAAAACTGAGGCAGCAGACTTTGTAAAAATTCATATCTGTGTCATTCTCAAAACTTTTGGCCACAGCTGTATAAGCTATAACGTCACCACGACAAATATGGGAATCAGAAGCTTACGTGGCTGGAACGTTTTTTGGTACGTCGCTTTGACTAATATGGTCCGGTCCAGTCCGGTTACTTCTTTACAACGTACCAGTTTGGTCATTGGGACGTACTCGCCACATTCCCACAACGTACAACTGTAATACAGGAATCACAAAGTTACGTCGCTGGAATGTTATTTGGTATGTCGTTGCGACGAATATGGTCAAGCGGGAAAGCGAAAGAGGCTGTATTAAACACCTTCAGACATATCCCACTGCTTTTGCAGAATACACAAAGGTTAGTGACACTTCATTTAGCCTAAATTCTTTACCTTAATCTGTCCTGTTTAACATTAAAGAATATTTTTACATAAAAAAATGAGGCATTGTATGTTGTTGTTTATGCTGCAATTTACCAGGAGTTCAAATATCACCTTTCCACATAATTTTATTACACAGCAGTTAACGTAAAGTTAGCTCGCTTACTGGCAAACATGGCTAATTTTATTATTTACACACAGTGGTAACACTTTATTTAGCCTAAATTCTTTACACTAATCTTTAAAGATTTACTGTTTAACATTACAGTATGTTTTTTTTTTTTTTTACTTTTAAAAACAAAATCAAAGTAATTAATCCCATTTGTTTACCTTTTTCATAATCAGATCCACGCTACCCTTATTGGTGCCCATAGCCAGACAGCACACCCGTTACCAGCAAGTTGCAACCCACCACTGACAGCCTCTTTTGAGAATGCCAGTAAGTAGGCAGAGAGCCTGTGTGAGGTCTTTATTGAGGTTTTGGGAGAGCAGTGGAGTCTCCATATACAGGTGCATCTCAATAAATTAGAATGTCATGAAAAAGTTCATTTATTTCAGTAATTCAACTCAAATTGTGAAACTCGTGTATTAAATAAATTCAGTGCACACAGACTGAAGTAGTTTAAGTCTTTGGTTCTTTTAATTGTGATGATTTTGGCTTACATTTAACAAAAACACACCAATTCACTATCTCAACAAATTAGAATATGGTGACATGCCAATCAGCTCATCAACTCAAAACACCTGCAAAGGTTTCCTGAGCCTTCAAAATGGTCTCTCAGTTTGGTTCACTAGGTAAGCCACAAACATTCATTGCCAAAGAAGCTGGCTGTTCACAGAGTGCTGTATCCAAGCATGTTAACAGAAAGTTGAGTGGAAGGAAAAAGTGTGGAAGAAAAAGATGCACAACCAACCGAGAGAACCGCAGCCTTATGAGGATTGTCAAGCAAAATCGATTCAAGAATTTGAGTGAACTTCACAAGGAATGGACTGAGGCTGGGGTCAAGGCATCAAGAGCCACCACACACAGACGTGTCAGGAATTTGGCTACAGTTGTCGTATTCCTCTTGTTAAGCCACTCCTGAACCACAGACAACGTCAGAGGCGTCTTACCTGGGCTAACGAGAAGAAGAACTGGACTGTTGCCCAGTGGTCCAAAGTCCTCTTTTCAGATGAGAGCAAGTTTTGTATTTCATTTGGAAACCAAGGTCCTAGAGTCTGGAGGAAGGGTGGAGAAGCTCATAGCCCAAGTTGCTTGAAGTCCAGTGTTCAGTTTCCACAGTCTGTGATGATTTGGAGTGCAATGTCATCTGCTGGTCTTGGTCCATTGTGTTTTTTGAAAACCAAAGTCACTGCATCCGTTTACCAAGAAATTTTGGAGCACTTCATGCTTCCTTCTGCTGACCAGCTTTTTGAAGATGCTGATTTCATTTTCCAGCAGGATTTGGCACCTGCCCACACTGCACCAAAAGTTGGTTAAATGACCATGGTGTTGGTGTGCTTGACTGGCCAGCAAACTCACCACACCTGAACCCCATAGAGAATCTATGGGGTATTGTCAAGAGGAAAATGAGAAACAGGAGACCAAAAAATGCAGATGAGCTGAAGGCCACTGTCAAAGAAACCTGGGCTTCCATACCACCTCAGCAGTGCCACAAACTGATCACCTCCATGCCACGCCGAATTGAGGCAGCAATTAAAGCAAAAGGAGCCCCTACCAAGTATTGAGTACATGTACAGTAAATGAACATACTTTCCAGAAGGCCAACAATTCACTAAAAATGTTTTTTTTTATTGGTCTTATGAAGTATTCTAATTTGTTGAGATAGTGAATTGGTGGGTTTTTGTTAAATGTGAGCCAAAATCATCACAATTAAAAGAACCAAAGACTTAAACTACTTCAGTCTGTGTGCATTGAATTTATTTAATACACGAGTTTCACAATTTGAGTTGAATTACTGAAATAAATGAACTTTTTCATGACATTCTAATTTATTGAGATGCACCTGTACATCACATGGCAGGATGGGTCAGCATATGATATGGTAGATCACTTTTTAGAACAACAGCAAGCTGTTTGTGTTCTGTTAGCTGATAACAGAAATAAGTGTCACCTCATGCCTAAAGAATTTGACATTATTACAATGGAGACACTGAAAAATGGTCTTGGTCCTCTAAGGGATTTCACTGATGCAGTGGAGAGTGGCATCCCACAATATCCTCAGTCCTCCCACTACTGAGGAAAATTGAATCAATTTTAACAGTATCTGTCTCTGACAGCCAACTGAGTTCTCACATCAAGGATTGCATAAGAGGTGATTTGCAAAGCCAATACAAGCAGGAAGAGTTATAGACAACTTTTGTGCTACATTTTTGGATCTAAGGTTTAAAGACACCTTTGTGTCTAATGTACAAGAGGTGGAAGAGCGGTTGCAGCAGCAGGTTTTGGAACACATGGTACGTACAGTCCCTTCAGTGGAGGTCCCATTCAAGCAGTCTTATTGCAAGTGTCCCAAGTCAGGTATAGGGGGACTTCTGGCAGGGAGTATGACTGAGAAAAGAGGAGGACCATCACACACAACTGAGGTTGAGGTTATGTCTCTACATAAAACTCCATTTTATGTACCTGTATACTGTATATACACACAGGTGCATCTAATAAAGTGAAACTTTCATATATTTTAGATTCATTACACAAAGTGAAATATTTCAAGCCTTTTTTTGTTTTAATCTTGATGATTACAGCTTACAGCTCATGGAAATGAGATACTGGAAACATCCAGTATCTCAAAAATATTAGAATAAAGAATTTATAATAGAGCAATGTCGACCTGAGAAGAGCTCTAATCAGCTAATCAACTCAAAACACCTTTTTACTCAAAACACCGTTGCTCAGTGGTCCAAAGTCCTCTTTTCAGACAAAGTAAATTTTGCATTTCATTTTGAAATCAAGGTCCCAGAGTCTGGAGGAAGAGTGGAGAGGCACAGAATCCAAGTTGCTTGATGTCCAGTGTGAAGTTTCCACAGTCAGTGATGATTTGGGGTGCCATGTCATCTGCTGGTGTTGGTCCACTGTGTTTCCTCAAGTTGAGAGTAAATGCAGCGTCTACCAGGAGATTTTAGAGCACTTCATGCTTCCATCTACTGACAAGCTTTATGGAGATGCTGATTACCTTTTCCAGCAGGACTTAGCACCTGCTCGCAGTACCAAAACTACCAGTAACTGGTTTGCTGACCATGGTATTACTGTGCTTGATTGGCCAGCCAACTCGCCTGACCTGAACCCCATAGAGAATCTATGGAGTATTGTCAAGAGGAAGATGAGACACACCAGACCCAACAATACAAATGAGCTGAAGGCTGCTATCAAAGCAACCTGGGCTTCCATAACACCTCAGCAGTGCCACAGGCTGATTGCCTCCATGCCACGCCGCATTGATACAGTAATTCATGCAAAAGGAGCCCTGACCAAGTATTGAGTGCATAAATTGACATACTTTTCAGAAGGTCGACATTTCTGTATTATAAATTTATTGTAATATTTTGAGATACTGGATTTTTGATTTCCATGAGCTGTAAGCCGTAATCATCAACATTAAAACAAAAAAGACTTGCAATATTTCACTTTATGTGTAATGAATCTAGAATATATGAAAGTTGCATTTTTTAAAATTAAATTACAGAAAAAATGAACTTTTCCATGATATTCAAATTTTTTGAGATGCACCTGTAAACTTAAATACAACACTGTAACTAATTATGAGAACAGTCTGAATTATTTGACTGTTTATATATTTTTATCCACAGCAAAAGTTAAGGAGAGAATTGGAAATATTCCACAAAGTTCCAGAGACAGATGCAGAAGACAACCCACTCAAATGGTGGAGACTACACAAGCTTTCCGGTCCTGTCAATGTTTGCAAGGAGATACCTGCCACAAATTGTGCATCAGAGTGCATTATTAGTACATCAGGCAAAATATGTTCACCCCTCTGTGCAAGGCTGACATTGCTTCATGTGAATATGCTTGTGTTTCTTGCCAAAAATCTGTACCAGCTCAAGAAACATGCATGAGCATGTGCATGAATGTTGTATTATGTTTTCCAAACACCTGATAAAAAAAAATTTATTTAGGCTTACATGGAAACTGGCAATGTTTCAACACAACCTCCAAACATGTGGAATGCCATCAGCTAAAATGCAACATTCTTAAAATAAAATGATAATTTCTTGATTTACAATTTCTAGTATTTTTTATCTTATTTTATTTTTTGGAGATTTCCTGGAGAGATCATTGAGGGTTTAGGAGTTTGTTTATTCCTGTCTTTTGTGCTCTTTTTGCTTGTGTCTGCCTCTTCAGTTGGCGATAAGCGTGGACCACCCTTTCATGTTCTTCCTCAATTATCTTCTGCCTTGCCATAGATGGCTTAGTTGTTGAGACATCAGTGTGGCCAAGTATAGAACTCAGAAGTAGGCTACTGGATGACCTCTAGAGAAATTTGCCAAACATAAAAATATTGAAACTTTAGTATAAAAAAGACAGAATAAATTATAAATGAAAATGAATACGTTCATGTTTTATAATTTTGTATAATTTTTTTTTTTGACGACAAATTACCATCCTAGAAATGAAGACAAGGTTTCAGATGTAGCTTACCTGAGGTTTCACGGGAGCCTTCTTTGGTTTGACAGTTAATGATGGAGGTGCCATGGCAACCTCGCCAAACTGTACTTTATCTTTAAGAAGAAAACAAATAAAACATAACAATTCAAACTGTATATAATGTTAACATATATAATGTTACTGTTCTTTTTTAATGAGTACATGCCTTCAAATATCTTTTTTTCCACAAGCTCCTGTTGCTTGACTTTTTTCTTATGCTGCCATCTTCCTTTATTGAACCTTATTAGAAAGAAAAAAACCCCACAAGCAATCACAAAGACAGCAATAAAAATAATGGGTACAAATGTACATAAGTACTAATATTGGCACCCTTGCTAAATATGAGCAAAGAAGGCTGTAAAAATTGTCTTTACTGTTTTACCTTTTGATCTTTTGTTAAAAAAAAAAAATTCACAAAAATACTCTGCTCTGATGGATATCAAACAATTGCAAACAAAACACAGGTTTATCCAAAAATATACATCTTTGTTAAATATAGGTGTGCAACAATTATTGGCACACTTTTAGTCAATACTTTGTGCTACCTCCCTTTGCCAAAATAACAGCTCTGAGTCTTCTATAATGCCTGATGAGGTTGGAGAATACATGGCAAGGGATCCGAAACCATTCCTCCATACAGAATCTCTCCAGATCTTTCAAATTTCAAGGTCCACGCTGGATTCTCCTCTTCAGTTCACACCACAGGTTTTCTATTGGTTTCAAGTCAGGGGACTGGGATGGCCATGGCAGGACCTTGATTTTGTGGTCAGTAAATATTTTTGTGTTGATTTTGATGTATGTTTTGGATCATTGTCCTGCTGGAAGATCCAACCACAGCCCATTTTAAGCTTTCTGGCAGAGGCAGTCAGGTTTTCATTTAATATCTGTTGATATTTGATAGAGTCCATGATGCCATGTTTCCTAACAAAATGTCCAGGTCCTCTGGCAGAAAAACAGCCCCAAAACATTAAAGAGCCACCACCATATTTATCGTGGGCATATGGTACCTCTGTGTGTGTACCAAAACCACCTCTGGTGTTTATTGCCAAAAAGCTCTATTTTGGTTTCATCTGACCATAGAACCCAATCCCATTTGAAGTTCCATAGTGTCTGGCAAACTGAAGATGCTTGAGTTTGTTTTCGGATGAGAATAGAGGCTTTTTTTTCCTTGAAACCCTTCCAAACAACTAGATGTAGGTGACTTCGGATTGTAGTTTTGGAGACTTTCTTATCCCAAGACGCAGCTAACTTCTGCAATTCTCCAGCTGTGATCCTTGGAGATTTTTTGGCCTATGTGTTATCTCATATTTATACCCCCTATTCCTGTTCCAGGTGTACAAAAAAAAATTAAAATATCAATGGGAATATTTTAACTATTCAACTATAGTTGAACTTCAACTATATTTTTTTCATATGAATTCATAGAGGTGCCAATAATTGTGGCACACATACAGTACTGTTCAAAAATTTTAGGCACCCTATTTTTTTTTTTTTTTTAGTACAAACTTTAGTACAATTTTTTTTTTTATTTCAGGACTTCTACATTATTAGAAGTATTAGAAGTACAAAAAACATTTTAGATTCCCAAACATTAGTTTTCTAGCACAAAATTCAATGTTACAGAAAAATGTTTGTATGTCATTAAAAAAAGCAGCATATTACATAAGAGACCACTTTTCAGACAAAAAAAACACAATGAAGGCTGCTGGGTTTTGCTGCAAAAATAAGAAGCAAGTGCAAAAGTCAGTCTCCAGAAGAACTGTGGCTGGTTCTGCAAGATGCTCAATAAAACCTACCAGCAAATTCTGTCACACCAAATATTGACTGTGTTTCATTTACTACTGTTTACAGTATTTTATTTATTTATTTTTTTTATGTAGAAACATTTAATTTCATTATTTTGAAGGCATCTTTGCTCTACAGCATTTCTTTGCAAGTGCCTAAAATGTTTGCACAATACTGTATATTTAGCAAAGATTTTTTTTTTTGGATAAACCTGTGTTGTGTTTGCAATTGTTTGATATCCATGAAAGCAGAGTATTTCTGTGATTTTTTTAAAACAAAATACCAAAAGGTTAAACAATAAACACAATTTCTCACAGCCTTCTTTGCTCATATTTATCAAAGGTGCCAATATTAGTGAAGGGCACTGTAGATGTAGACAACAAACCAATATGCCACTAACGCTTTTTTTTTAATCTCTTTGTTTGAAGTTGTTGCCTTCTCCTCCAGGTGTCGTTCAGGATGTCTCTCTGGCTGGTTTTTGGTGAGAAAGAAAACATGCTGCGTTTCTTGCGACATGCGCCGCAGGTAAGCTGTCTCTGACTCGTGCTTCCCCCTCCGAAAGTGTGGAACTCTGATGTGTTCCTGCTCACAGATTTCCATCTGTGCTTTGGGTTTATATGCTTCAGTAAAGGACAAAAACATTACAAGTATTCATTTCATTTCATCGAACACTGCAGTAAAGGGCCATCCTGGGCATACAAAACTTTAGGAATACACACCTTATAGACTGAAAATTTTAAACGTGTAAACTACTAGTGATAACTATCTAGTAATAACACATATTTTGGGTATGTAGAGGTACTGAGAATTAAACAGACAAACACGCATGAAAAAGCATGTTTTGCACTCTCCACCAGTTGACTTGAACCACTTTTTGCTGACCACAGAGGCATTACTTATATTTTTGTACCTTTACTAAAGAGAGGAGCTTAGTTAGCAGAATGACTGACTAAACTGAAACAAGGAAACTAGGCAAGCAACGTTTTGCTGGACCGACATTGGATGCATAGCATTTGTCACAAGTGTCAGCAGATACATGTAGATCACAGATTGTCCCTGGTATTGCTCACTGCTTGCTAGCTGAGGGTGGCAAGATTGAAATTTGGCTAGCTAGGCTTCTCGCACATGCACATTTTAACAATGGGACAGTCACTTGATGAGCTAAAATGCCTTGTCGCAAAAGCTCATTAAATTTACTTAATTCAACTGCGTACATCAGTTCCATGTGAATGAATTCTGTCACATTAACACAATTTGTTTTCATACATCCAAAATTATTTGATTCTGTATTTTCAAAACCCTGAATAAAATTGTTCATCCCAACACAGGATTGAACCCAGGCCATTGGGGTAGTAAGGCAGCAACATTTACCACTGCACTATTCTACCATGCATTCTTTAACTACGTTAATTTAATACTTTAGTTATTTCTTCCTGTCAGCACGCTAATCCTCACAAAATTTTATCATGTAATCGGATCACATAAATACCTCATGAATTGATCACTCGCGCTACATAACTCAAACTAGTAATTAGAAACTTATTTAAATTACATTTAGAATAAGCAATGAGATCACGTTTTGATGAGAAATTTAATATAAACCTAATATGTTCTCTTAAATCTGACAGACAACATATTCCATTTTTTCACTGTAGCAAAACTCATCATGCATGCACATTTCAACAATGGGAATCAGTCAATCAGCCAGTCAGTCAGTGAAAATGCCTCTTCTAGGCCAGCATGCCTGGTGTTCAGGCAAAAACAAATACAGTGGGTATAGAAAAGAATCAACACCCCTTTAAAATAATCACATTTTGTTGCTTTTCAGCCTGCTTTTTGTTTTATCCAGCTGTATAACATCCAAGTGAAAGATATAACACCAACATGTCAGAATTTTTTTTTTTTTTTTAATTTAAAAAACAATCACTGAGTTGGAAAAAAGATCACCCCCCCATTTTGTTGAACCACCTTTTGCTTTAATTACAGCCTTTAGTCTGTTGGGATATGTCTCTACTAACTTTGGGCATCTAGACTTTGCAGTATTTGCCCACTCTTCTTTGCAGAACTGCTCAAGTTCAGTTAAATTTGATGGTGACCGTTTGTGGACTGCAGTCTTCAAGTCATTCCACAGATTTTGAAGGGGGTTTAAGTCTGGCTTCTGACTAGGCCATGCATGAACATTCACCTTTTTCCATTTCAACCACTGTGTGGTCAGTTTTGCTGTGTGCTTTGGGTCATTGTCATGTTGGAAGGTAAACCTTCTTCCCATTGACAACTTTCTGGCAGAGGGCAGCAGATTTTCCTTAAGAATTTGACAGTATTTTGCCCCATCCATTTTACTTCTATCCTGACAAGTGCTCCAGTCCCTGCTACAGAGAAACACCCCCATAACAGGATATTACCACCTCCATGCTTTACTGTAGGAATGGTGTTATTTCGATAGTGAGCTGTATTGAATTTCCGCCAGACATATCGTTTGGTGTTGAGGCCAAATAATTCAATTTTAGTCTCTTTTGACCTGGATCTTCAAGGGGCATTTTGGAAAAGCTCAGTCATGACTGCATGTGGCCTTTCTTGAGGCTTTTTTCTTGCAACCCTTCCATACAAGACACATTTGTGGAGAATTTGTGATATTGTTGTCACATGCACACAATGACCACTCCGTCATAAATTCCTGCAACTGCTTCAGAGTTACTGTAGGCCTCTTGGTAGCCTCTCTGACTAGTTTCCTCCTGGATCCTTCATCCAGTTTGGAGCAATGTCAAGTTCAAGTGGTTTTATTGTCATTTCAACCATATACAGGTGATACAGTACACAGTGAAACGAAACAACGTTCCTCCAGGACCATGGTGCTACATAAAACAACACACTAAACCACATGAGACGACACAGAACTAAAGAGCTACACATTCTAAATAAAGTGCACGTGCAAACAACACAAGACAGTACAGTAATTCCTAAACAGGACAATGGGCACAGTAAATAAGTGTCGTGCCGACCAGTACACAGTTCTAGTGTGAAAGTGTCATGTATAACAGGTAGTGCAAAAAGATACAATATAATTAAAAAACAATATAATTAAAAGATGTTATGAATCTAAACATAACCTACTATGACATAGCATTCAGCAGATTAGCTTATACCATATATGGACATAGCAGTTATTATGGTAGCAGCCAGGTAAAAGTGTATGATAGTAACAAGAATTAAACATACGTTACGAAATGTGCAAAAATTGCAAGGGGAGTGGGATGGTGTTCAATTCAGTATATGTGTGTGTGTGTGTGTGTGTGTGTGTGTGTGTGTGTCAGTCCAGTCTCTGAGTATTGAGGAGTCTGATGGCTTGAGGGAAGAAGCTGTTACACAGTCTGGTCGTGAGGGCCCGAATGCTTCGGTAACTTTTTCCAGATGGCAGGAGGGTGAAGAGTGTGTGTGAGGGGTGTGTGGGATCATCCACAATGCTGGTGGCTTTGCGAATGCAGCGTGTGGTGTAAATGCCTGTGATGGTGGGAAGAGAGACCCCGATGATCTTCTCAGCTGTCCTCACTACCCGCTGCAGGGTCTTGCGATCCGATACGGTGCAATTTCTGAACCAGGCAGTGATGCAGCTGCTCAGGACACTCTCAATAGTTCCTTTGTAGAATGTGGTGAGGATGGGGGGAGGGAGATGGGCTTTTTTCAGCCTTCTCAGAAAGTATAGACGCTGCTGGGCTTTCTTAGTGATGGAGTTGGTGTTGAGGGACCAGGTGAGGTTCTCCGCCTGGTGGACACCGAGGAATTTGGTGCTCTTGATGATCTCCACGGAGGAGCCGTCGATGTTCAGTGGAGAGTGGTCACTCTGTGCTTTCCTGAAATCAACAACCATCTCTTTTGTTTTGTACACATTCAGAGACAGGGTGTTGGCTCTGCACCAGTCTGTTAGCCGCTGCACCGCCTCTCTGTATGCTGACTTCTTGTTCTTGTTGATGAGACCCACCACGGTCGTGTCATCGGCGAAATTGATAATGTGTTTCGAGCTGTGCATTGCTGCACAGTCATGAGTCAGCAGAGTGAACTGCAGTGGACTAAGCACACAGCCCTGGGGAGCACCAGTGCTCAGTGGTGTGGTGCTGGAGATGCTGTTCCTGATCCGGACTTACTGAGGTCTCCCAGTCAGGAAATCCAGGATCCAGTTGCAGAGGGAGGTGTTCAAGCCCAGCAGGTTCAGCTTTCCAATCAGGTGCTGAGGAATGATTGTGTTGAATGCTGAACTGAAGTCTATGAACAGCATTCGAATGTAGGTGTCCTTTTTGTTCAGGTGGGTGAGGGCCAGATATAGGGTGGTGGAGATGGCATCATCTGTTGAGCGATTGGGACGATATGCGAATTGCAGGGGACCCAGTGAAGGTGGTAGCAGGGTCTTAATGTGCTTCATGAAGAGCTTCTCGAAGCACTTCATGATGATGGGTGTGAGTGCAACAGGATGGTAGTCATTGAGACAGGACACTGAAGACTAGGACCTCCCTGATCCAGGGAGGGTCTGTTTTGTACCAAATACCTTCCACTTCTTAATAATAGACTTCACTTTGCTTCTAGGCATTGATAAAGCCTTTGAAATTTTTTTGTATCCATCTCCTGACTTGTCCACAACTTTATCCCGGAGATCTGTTGACAGTGCCTTGCCACCCATAGTTGTAATTGTTTGCTTCAGTTGCAGTACAAAATGCTCCAGGAAAGCTCTTTTCATGCTGAGCTAATCAAAATGACCACAGCTGATCACAGGTGAAAGTCAAATGGCTTTGTGTGCCATTGAGAAGATGATCAGCTACACCTTATTGAGTTTACAAGTCATTTTTAGGAGGGGGATGCTCCTTTTTCCAACTCAGTCCACAAATGTGGCTTGTATGAGAGGGTTGCAAGAGAAAAAGCCACTCCTCAAGAAAGGCCACATGAACACACCTTGAAGATTGTGAGGCCACATGGAAAAAGTTATGGTCAGATGAGACTAAAATTGAATTATTTGGCCACACCACCAAACGATATGTCTGGCGGAAATTCAATACAGCTCACTATCGAAATAACACCATTCCTACAGTAAAGCATGAAGGTGGTAATATCCTGTTATGGGGGTGTTTCTCTGCAGCAGGGACTGGAGCACTTGTCAGGATAGAAGTAAAATGGATGGGGCAAAATACCGTCAAATTATTGAGGAAAATCTGCTGCCCTCTGCCAGAAAGTTGTCAATGGGAAGAAGGTTTACCTTCCAACATGACAATGACCCAAAGCACACAGCAAAACTGACCACACAGTGGTTGAAGGAGAAAAAGGTGAATGTTCTTGCATGGCCTAGTCAGAGCCTAGACTTAAACCCCATTCAAAATCTGTGGAATGACTTGAAGACTGCAGTCCACAAATGGTCACCATCAAATTTAACTGAACTTGAGCAGTTCTGCAAAGAAGAATGGGCAAATACTGCAAAGTCTAGATGTGTTAGTAGAGACATATCCCAACAGACTAAAGACAGTAATTAAAAAATTAAGGCAAATTAAAGCAAGGGGGTGATCCTTTTTCCAACTCGGTGATTCTGTTTTTGAATTTTTGTTGTTGTTGTTATATCTTTCACTTGGATGTTATAAGTTGCACTGAGTAAATATAGCTGGATAAAACAAAAACTGTGTCCGTCTTCATTTCAGGCTGGAAAACAACAAAACATGATCATTTTAAAAGGGGGTGATACTTTTCTATACCCACTGTGTGTGTATGTGTGTATATATATATATATATATATATATATATATATATATATATATATATATATATATATATATATATATATATATATATATATATATTAGTCAAATGTCAAAAACAACATGAAAAAAATTACAATAACCTTGTAACAAATTTCAAAGTTATGTTGTCTCTCAAAAACGTGTCCTTTTTTGTCATGTCAGTAATGCAGTTATAGTTCTCATCTAAAATAGAAAACGTGTATAGACTGATTTTTCTTATGTCTGGCCTCTATCGTCAGGGGTTTAGGAAAATCTAAACAGATAGTTCAATATACTGATGCATGGAGGCAGGGGCATGGACAAGCGCCGGTTTGTGAATGGAGGGTGGTGCCGGAGACACCGAGGGGTAAGGATTCCACACCTGTAGGAAATGAGACTAATGATTGTTCTGTGTTGCAGTGAGGGGAAGAAGATAAAAGGGAGGAGAGACGTGCCTCGAGAGAAAGGGAGACTGGCATGGAACTGCGTGCGTGTGTGTGTGCATGAGAAATTAAAGCGGCGAAGTGCACAGGGAAAAAAAAGGAACAATAAAAATAAAATAGAGACCGAGTTGAATCGAGCCTGCCTCCGCATTTTTTCCTACTTGCCCGACGTTAAATCGTCATACTGGTGCCGAAACCCGGGACAGCACAGTCAGCGCTTCCGGTCGCTTCGCCCAGAAGCTCTGGGACAGCTACTGGAGGTGGTTGCTGGCCGAGGGATGCGACGCTGAGGAGGTGATCGACCTGGTGGTGCTGGAGCAGCTCGTCTCACAGCTTCCAGAAGGAACGGCAGAGTGGGTCCAGTGCCATCGTCCCACGCCGCTGAATGAGGTGGTTCAGCTGGCAGAGGATCACCTGGCGGCGTATCCGGGGGCAGACGAGCCCCACCCTTCTTCCTCTCTCTTTCCCTCTTTCCCTGTCCTTTCTCCGTCCCTACACCCCGAAGACAGGGGCCGCTTCCCCCCTGACCCATGCCCCCTACCCGTCCCACCCTCTTCCCGTTTCTGTCTCCCTCTCTCTCGAGGCACGTGTCTCTCCTCCCTTTTATCTTCTTCCCCTCACTGCAACACAGAACAATCATTAGTCTCATTTCCTACAGGTGTGCAATCCTTACCCCTCGCTTTCTCTGGCTCCGCCCTCCATTCACAAATCGGCACTCGTCCACGCCCCCGCCTCCACATGATGATAAATACATTCTCTGAGAATTTATATTTTAAGATTTGAATGCAAATGTCACGACCAATAGCCTAAGGATTGCCAGGGGTATCTCAAAAAAAAAAAAAAAAAAAAAAAAAAAAAAAAAAAAAAAGAAAACAGATTGAGTCTACTGTACTGGTCCTGTAATCCATACCTCTCATGATTTTCTTTCGTTCATAGGACCCCATATTCATTTTCTCTCTACTTTTCATAATTGCACGCAGTCGAAAAGGTATCTGCTCCAGATGTTCTTTCAGTCGAGGGTTCACATCTTTCTTCTTCAACTTCTTGCTAAAGGAAAAAAAAATTAACTTTAGTGTGCACGAGTGTGCCCTGTGATGGGTTGGCTGCGACTGTGTATACTGTGTAGTATAAGTGGTACAGAAAATGGATGGATGATTGAGCTCAGAGAAAAAGTATGTCGTCCTCTAAATTATAGGAACACTTTACACTATAATATACTGTTGGCACAGTGACACGAGTTTTCATGTGAGTAACATTTGAATCATGCTTATTAACCACCATGTATTATTCTGAGTTGTCATGCCTTATTTTTATTTATTTATTTTTTGCTGTATTGCATATTTATGGTAAGATAACTCTTTCCTGCCCCATCATAAAACATTATTTCATGTTACTTATCCCCAAAAAGTTGGTAGTTATAGTGGTATATAGGGGTGTATAATTTGAACAACTCTGCCTCCACAACACCTCTGAAGGTGGGCTGTGGTATCTGGCACCAGGACATTAGCACCAGATCCTTTAAGTCCTGTAAGTTGTGACATGGGGCCTCCATGCTCATTGTAGGTGCATTCATTGGTGGACAGGGGTCTGACCAGTCTGTGGCTATGGTGTGTTCTGACACCTTTCTATCATAGTCAGCATTAACCTTTTCAGCAATTTGTGCTACAGTAGGTCTTCTGTGGGATCAGATCAGACAGGCTAGCCTTCGCTCCCCACATGCATCAGTCAGCCTTGACCTTGACCCTGACCATGGCAACCCATGACCCTATTGCCAGTTACCAGTTGTCCTTCCTTGGACCACTTTTGGTAGGTACTAACCACTGCATACCGGGGACACCCCACAAGCCCTGCCATTTTGGAGATGCTTTGACCCAGTAGTTTAGCCATCACAATTTGGCCCTTGTCAAAGTCGCTCAGATGCATACGCTTGCCCATTTTTCCTGCTTCCAACACATCAACTTCAAAAACTGACTGTTCATTCAATATACCCACCCCTTGACAGATGCCACTGTAATGAGATAACCAATGTTATTCACTATACATGTCAGTGGATTTAAGGTCTGGCTGATCGGTATATCGGTAGACTGATTGGTATAAGTATCTTGTGTGTCAAGTCATCAAATCCTGCTTTCTGTACGCATCAATGTCAATCCCAAAAAGAGTCAATTCACTGATTCCAGGCATTGAAAACAAGAGTCAAGTGTCAACCTCAAAGCTTTGGAGTCAGTTCCACAGACTGAAAATAATTTGTCTCACCCGCACACGGCAAGCAAAATGACTTGAGTGTTTCAGTTAGCAAGACAGGGAGTAGATATTCATTTTGCCTTTTTTTAAAAAAAATTATAATTTGTCCATTAAAAATTTAACAAATCAGGGCTTGAAATCAGTGCTGTATTGTTTAATTGGTAGCAATGGTGCTAGCAGACTAAAAACTTAAAAATAGTACAAAGGAAATGATTACAAAAAATGTATTGTTTAAAAAAATGGCCTATATAAAAATTTGGTTCATACAGTCATATGTGCATTTAGAAACTACTAATTAATAAAACAAATCCAAATTTATAATACAGGACTACTGTAACATTTGAAGATTTTATGTCAGTAACATACAAAATTTTCTTGCACTCACCTACCATTCTAGTGGGAAAGTTTTGTTATTAGGGTTGTCACGATACCATAAACACAATATTATGTTAATTCATAATTCAAATCTACAATTTTAGGATTTATACATAGTGGATAGCGTAACGTTAGCTCACTTACTAGCAAACAGGAAATATTTAAAGATTAAGGTAAAGAATTTAGGTTAAATTAAGTGTCACTAACCTTTGTATATTCTGCAAAAGCAATGGGATATGATGTTTTAGCAAAAATCGTATTAACTGCCACAAATACATTACTTATGGTACTACTGTATTGATGATACTACCGTTTAAAAAATACAGTGGCATTGGCAGTGTTTTAAGGCTTTAGTATCACGATATTATTGTAGTACCAGTATACTACCTATTTGTTAGGGTTAAGAAAATAATCCACGCTAGGATGGTTTGATACAGCCCAACATGAAGCAGAGGACCCTGGGTTATACTTGACGCATCATTTTGCGTGCACAAGCAGAAGCAGTGGATACTCGATCAGCATTGTTCACATGCTCACCTGCCTATTATGTACATCATTAAGATTTAAAAGTGATATTCACTAGATGGCATGTCAAAGCCACATGTTCTTCAGGTTTCCAAGATTAACTGTAAAATATTTAGCCATTTTGTGCATAGTGATCAACACACTGACTGTTATGAACACAGGAAAGGGGGGCCCCAGAAGCAGAACACAGACACAGGAGTTGTGTGATTAATTGTGTAGTCGAGGTTGGATGAGCGAGGCTGAGAGTGAGCGGGCTTGAGGTCGAGCATTACAAAATGAATTGCATACCTGGGAAATAAACTGAGGTCCACAGTCAGAGAAAATGTCCTGGGGAATACGGTGCAGCCAGAAGACATGGCTGACGAGTAGGTCAGCAGTTTCTCGGGCGGTGGGAAGGGCCACAAAATGTACAGCTTTAGAGAAGCGGTCTAGTATGGTAAGGATGATGGTGTTACCTTGTGAGGGGGATAGACCAGTGACCAAGTCCAAGGCGATGTGTGACCAGGGGTTTCTGGGAACAGACGTGATGAGGTGGTGAGAGGCCTTACTTCAGGCGCACAAAGTACAGGCATCGACAAAGACCCAGGAGTCAGCGTCCATAAGTGCCACTTCTGGATGTAGGCCAGATTTTTGTGGTTGGTCCAGATGACAAAGGGCTGCTCAGCCCCCTCAGGCCAGTGCCTCCACTCTTCCAAGGCGAACTTCAGCTAGCAACTCACGATTCCCCACATCATAGTTGCGTTCCGCAGGGGAGAGTTGATGAGAAAATAAGGCACACAGGTGAAGTTTCTGGTCCGGAACTGAACACTGGGAGAGCACCGCACCCACACGCAAATTGGAGGCATTCTCCATGATGAACTGTCGTGAAAGGATCAGGTTGGATACACAAAGGGGCAGAGGTGAACAGCTCTGGTGAGTGTGCTTGGTGGGCGTTTGGGAGAAAAGAGGGATGTTGTCCAGGTACACAAAGACAAAGTGGTACAGGAAGTCCTGGAGTATGTCATTGACAAGGGCTTGGAAGACTGCTGGAGCATTGGTGAGGCTGAATGGCATGGCAAAGTATTCAAAGTGGTATTCAAGTGTTAAACACAGTCTCCCATTCATCCCCCTCTCTGAGCCTCTCAGATGATGCCAGTGGCAAGGGAGTCATTAATATATTTTTCCATAGCCCCTCTCTCAGCACGGGATGGGTTATACAGCTGGCCGGATAACAGTGTGGCCCCAGAGAGAAGGTTGATGGCAATGAGGTGGCAGTGAGAGGGCCCGATCCTTGCTGAAGACCCCTCCCGGGTCATGGTACTCAGGGGGCACTGCCGAGAGGTCTGGAGGGCTTGGGGTAGGGGAAGCCATTGTCGCCGCAATAGGTGGAAGGGCTGACTTCAAACATGAGGAGTGACAGAAAGGACTGCAATTAGTAACCCTCCCTTTTTGGGGTTGTGCACCGATGCTCCCCATCCAACCTGATGGAGCTTGAGAGGTCCTGCAAAGAAGAATGGGAGAAACTGCCCAAAAATAGGTGTGCCAAGCTTATAGCATCATACTCAAAAAGACTTGAGGCTGTAATTAGTGCCAAAGGTGCTTCAACAAAGTATTGAGCAAAGGCTGTGAGTACTTATGCACGTGATTTTTTTCAGTTTTTATTTTTAATAAATTTTCAACGATTTCAAACAAACTTCGTTTCATTATGGGGTATTGTTTGTAGAATATTGAGGAAAATAATGAATTTAATCCATTTTGGAATAAAGCTGCAACATAACAAAATGTGGAAAAAGTGAAGCGCTGTGAATACTTTCCGGATGCACTGTATGATTTAAAAAAAAAAAAAAAAATGCTGAGCCATAATAAAGTTTTAAGAATTTACTATGATTCATGACAAATATTTTTGATGCTTATATAACAGTAATAGCAATAGCTATAATTTAATGATAACATGGATATTTCTTAGTTATTATTATTTAGAAAACTATACTACAGTCAATTGTTTTATACATAATAATAACTAAGAAATATCAATGTTATCATTATAAAACTATACTACAGTCAATTAATCTAGCCACAGGAGTTCACAAGCCAATGTACTTTTTGTGCCGGTCCCAAGCCCGGATAAATAGAGAGGGTTGTGTCAGGAAGGGCATCCGATGTAAAACTTTTGTCAAATTCAATATGCGAATCACTAACATGACTTCCATACCGGATCGGTCGGGGCCCGGGTTAACGACGACCGCCATCAGTGCCGTTGACCTACAGGGCACTGGTGGAAATTGGGCTACTGTTGGTCGAAGAAGGAGAGGAGGAAGGTGTGTTAGAGGAGGAAGGCGTGTCCGTAGGCAGAGAGAGAAGAGGAAACGCAGGAGTTTAGGACTGAAAGTAGGAACTTTGAATGTTGGTACGATGACAGGTAAAGGCAGAGAGCTGGTAGATATGATGCAGAGGAGGAAAGTCGACATTCTGTGTGTCCAGGAGACAAGGTGGAAAGGGAGCAAGGCTAGAAGCATTGGAGCAGGGTTTAAACTGTTTTATCATGGTGTGGACAGGAAGAGAAATGGAGTAGGAGTGATCCTGAAGGAGGAGTTTGTGAAGAATGTTCTGGAGGTAAAGAGAGTGTCAAATAGGTTGATGAGTCTGAAGCTGGAAATTGAAGGTGTGATGTTGAATGTTGTTAGTGCTTACGCTCCACAAGTAGGTTGTGAGCAAGAGGAGAAAGACAGATTCTGGAGCGAGCTTGAGGAAGTGATGCAGAGTGTTCCCAGAGGTGAGAGAGTGGTGACAGGGGCAGAATTTAATGGACACGTTGGTGAAGGGAATAGTGGGGATGAGGAAGTGATGGGCAGGTTTGGTCTTCAGGTAAGGAACCCAGAAGGACAGAGGTTGGTAGACTTTGCTAACAGTATGGAGATGGCTGTGGTGAACACGTACTTTCAGAAGAGGCAGGAACACAGGGTGACATAAGAGTGGTGGCAGGAGCACACAGGTGGACTATATCTTATGTAGACACTGTAATCTGATGGAGATTAGCGATTGCAAAGTAGTGGTAGGAGAGAGTGTAGCTAGACAGCATAGGATGGTGGTGTGTAAGATGACTCTGGTGGTGAGAAAGATGAAGAAAGCAAAGGCAGAGCAGAAGACAAAGTGGTGGAAGTTGGAAAAGGAAGAGTGCTGTGCGGTTTTCAGGGAGGAGTTGAAACAGGCTTTAGGTGGTCAGGAGGTGCTTCCAGATGACTGGTCTACTACAGCCAAAGTAAAGTGATCAGGGAGACAAGTAGGAAGGTGCTAGGTGTGTCATCTGGAAGGATTAAAGAAGACAAGGAGACTTGGTGGTGGAATGAGGAAGTTCAGGAGAGTATCCAGAAGAAGAGGTTAGCTAGGAAGAAGTGGGACAGTGAGAGGACAGAGGAAAGTAGACAGGAATATAGGGAGATGCAGCGTGAGGTTAAGATAGAGGTGGCAAAGGCCAAACAAAAAGCTTGTAAATATTGATTGAAATATTGTTGAGCAGGAAGTAGAAAGGATTAGCAAGGGTGAAGTTAGGAGAGCTTTGAAGAGGATGCAGAGAGGAAAGGTCCTGATGACATACCAGTGGAGGTATGGAAGTGTCTAGGAGAGATGGCAGTAGAGTTTTTAACTAGGTTGTTCAACGAGGTCTTAGAGAGTGAGAGGATGCCTGAGGAATGGAGGAGAAGTGTTTTGGTGCCGATTTTTAAGAACAAGGGAGATGTGCAGAGTTGTGGAAACTACAGAGATATTAAGCTGATGAGCCATACAATGAAGTTGTGGGAAAGAGTAGTGGAAGCAAGGCTAAGGAGAGAAGTGAGCATTTGTGAGCAGCAGTATGGTTTCATGCCAAGAAAGAGCACAACAGATGCAATATTTGCTTTGAGAATGTTGATGGAGAAGTACAGAGAGGGTCAGAAAGAGCTGCATTGTGTCTTTGTAGATTTAGAGAAAGCGTATGACAGGGTGCCAAGAGAGGAGCTATGGTATTGTATGAGGAGGTCTGGAGTGGCAGAGAAGTATGTTAGAGTGGTGCAGGATATGTATGAGAGCAGTAGGACAATGGTAAGGTGTGCAGTAGGTGTGACAGAGGAGTTCACGGTGAAGGTGGGACTGCATCAAGGATCGGCTCTGAGCCCCTTCTTGTTCGCGGTGGTGATGGACAGGCTGACAGATGAGGTCAGACAGGAATCTCCATGGACTATGATGTTTGCGGATGACATTGTGATCTGTAGTGAGAGCAGGGAGCAGGTGGAGGAAACTCTAGAGAGGTGGAGGTTTGCTCTGGAGAGAAGAGGAATGAAGGTTAGTCGCAGCAAGACAGTACATGTGTGTGAATGAGAGGGATCCAAGTGGAACAGTGAGGTTACAGGGAGAAGAGATAAAGAAGGTGCAGGATTTTAAGTTCTTAGGGTCAACAGTCCAGAGCAATGGGGAGTGTGGAAAAGAGGTGAAGAAGCGTGTGCAGGCAGGTTGGAATAGGTGGAGAAAATTGTCAGGTCTGTTGTGTGATAAAAGAGTACCAGCAAGAATGAAAGGAAAGGTGTACAGGACAGTAGTGAGACCAGCGATGTTGTATGGTTTGGAGACAGTTGCACTGAGGAAAAGACAGGAGGAAGAGTTAGAGGTAGCAGAGCTGAAGATGTTGAGGTTCTCTTTGGGAGTGACGAGGATGGATAGGATCAGGAATGAGTACATCAGGGGGACAGCACATGTGAGATGTTTTGGAGACAAAGTTAGAGAGGCCAGGTTGAGATGGTTTGGACATGTTCAGAGGAGGGAGAGTGAATATATCGGTAAAAGGATGCTGAGGTTAGAGCTGCCAGGCAGGAGGCCGAGAGTAAGACCAAAGAGGAGGTTTATGGATGTAGTGAAGGAGGACATGAAGGTAGTCGGTCTGAGAGAAGAGGATGCAGGGGATAGGGCTAGATGGAGGCAGATGATTCGCTGTGGCAACCCCTGAAGGGCACAGCCGAAAGTAAAAGAAGATACTACAGTCAATTATTATACACAAAAGATTATACTATACACACCATGCCTTGGTACACACTAGTTTGTAGGGTATAAAGATGTGATTTTATGTGCTGTGAATAAATGTTAAAATGTAATACCGCAAATGTATATGGTATGTCACATTCTAACATGACCCCCATCAAACATAGTACGTTCTGATGATGTCGCCAGTTAGTCGTCTTTTCGTCAGCGTGACACTACTTTATGATAACATTGTAACCACGTGTTGGTAAATGTTCCTTTTTTTTGATAATCTTGGCTAACGGTCCAGAAACGTCATGGCCACGTCCTCAAAAAACGTCACTAACTAGTGTCGTGGGGATTCACCTTAACTAAAATAAAAATCTTTCAGAGTCCAGGTGTTTAAGACTTTACTGGAACACTACAAAGCTAAGATGTCTGCAGATCATCTGACAATTACAATCAATGCTCATGTTGTTATACAATACTAAAACAATGATCTCAGTTAGGCGGGCTTTCCCCTTTTTTTCTTTTAATCACATTTCTGACTTCTCTCCACAATTATGTTTATTTCTACATATCTTAACTATAATGGTGGCGCGAGTTCGGCCAGCTTATTTAAAAAAAAATTTTTTTTTTAAGTTTTATTTTACTGATTTATGTCATAATTTTCAACAATGCATCTTAAGAAATCACTGCAATCAGATTGGTAAAAAGATACAGACTTCAACATACAGAGTACAAACTCAGTGTCCCTATACAGATAGGGTAGATGAGTTTTCTCTGGAAAATAACAGAGCAAGCCTGGCAGAAAGAATACATTTGTAACTGAAGAAGGTGTATTCAGTGATTTCACAAGTTAGAGTCACACCAACTTGACCTACTTTGATTTTAGGCCTCTCTGATACTTTATATATGGTTCACACATGATTGGATCTTGCTTGGATTGGATTGATTACTTTAGTATAGACACCATTGGCTTTTAAAATATACCATACTAGTCCCATTGAGAACATTGTGGAGACGTGGTACCCTGGTATCAGCATGATATTACTTTATGACAACTTGTGACCATGTCTTGGTAAAGTTCCATTTTTTAATAATCTTGGCTAACGGTCCAGAAACCTCATGGCCACGTCCTCAAAAAACATCACTAACTAGTTCCATTAATAATGTTGTGGAGTGGTACCCTGGTATCCAGATAACTTTGTCATCTTTATTGAGATATATGCCATTTGGATATAATATGGGAAATTTACTAAATGTATCAAACATTTTACTTAAGTAAATGAATTGACATATGTATTTTATTATCTTTTGATATTATTTGTCATACATCAATGGCAAATATCTGCCAGCAAAAGAGCAATTTACAAAAACTACCAAACATTTTGCTTAATGTAAATGGTGATTATTCATAATATTATTTGTAAGAGATTTTTTAATGAAGGCACGAGACTTCTCTTTGAATTTTAAACTGTTAGCGCGCAGAATCAGATTTTTGGAGTACTGCGCATGCGCCTAATTTTGCCAGTAACTGCCGATTTCAAACTGATGGACGAACACTGAGGAAAAGGTAAGCGCTATAAATCTATCTTTAGTCATATACTTTGCCCATGTAACGTTTAATGTCACTCTAGGTGTGGAATGTGTTGTATTTTCTATGTGTTTCAAGCTTAATTTCGTAATTAAATACCCTGTTTTGTTAATTTGCACACAAACGAGAGACTTGTGAGATGGCCTGAGGTCAAATCTGAGATAGATTTTTACTTCCCTTTTAGTTTTAAATTGGCCACTTAACACAATAAACTAAACTATCATCACATTTTCTAAACTTCAACACTAGTCGAGTGGTCATTTTACATTATGACTGCTGCTCGCGCTTGATCCATCGCTCACGCAAGCATGTGCATATGTGTCGGACTTGAATATGTTAAAGATGTAGCCTATATACGGCGTAATTCACCTGTTTTTTAAGCGAGCAACACGATTATAGTCACCAAAATCAACAAGTCTTATTTTTTTATGGAATGTTGCAGTGTTTATAATAAATGATTTAGCCGTGCACATAAATATTTTTAAAAAATAATAAATAAGGTATGTCCTCATAATCTTTAAATCTTTAAGAACATTAACCCCCTACCCACTCCTTCGCAATGATTCTTCTACGATGACGTGAATGCTGGCGCGAGAGCTGGTTCAATCCCTCTACTCCAGCACCCTGTCATACAACGTGTGTTTGTAATCCAGCCACTTTCTATTATTCAATCAACAGCTGATGGATAAAAGCAAGTCCTGCCCCGCAGTTTTTGTAAATACGTTGCAATATGGAAGTAAGTGTCGAACGCAACTTCCGTTGCAAGGGGAAATGAAGCAGTCAATCAAGTTAGGATGATTTACTAAATGGATTTCCAATCTGATCAACAATTATATAACAAACATGATATTATATCTACAGAATTTTCAGTTTTGTAAGGTGTAAGTGTGGTTTTATATTATAACAATTTAGTTGGAGGAAAAACTTGAACAATAACTTCAAAAAATACATATAGTAATATTTTACTAATTCATATCCATTGTAAGTCGTTCACATGTTGATTTGTTGTTGTTTGTGTCCACTGCAGTTCTTTCACAGACACTCTACTCCACTCTAAGATATTTATGAAGTTTACATTTATTATTAACTAATTAATTAATATATTTATTGAATAGTATTATAGTAGTATACGTTATATTTTTGTAAGTATATGTTTCTTGTGGCAGGATTTTATGGATTTTTATTTTAATGCACACCTAGCCGTGGATTACCCCTTATTTAATTCTCTGTGTGCAGGACAGCAAAAATAGACTCTGAAACAACTGCTGCCCCGCCGCTGTATTAGTATATTTTGCACCGCTCCTGTAACGGATTGCCGTACTGTATCTGTGTGCAGTGTGAATGCTCTAACCTGTTAACATGGGGACTGTGTTTCTTATAAATGTGAACATACAGTATCTCACAAAAGTGAGTACACCCCTCACATTTTTGTAAATATTTTATTATAACTTTTCATGGGACAACACTGAAGAAATGACACTTTGCTACAATGAAAAGTAGTGAGTGTACAGCTTGTATAACAGTGTAAATTTGCTGTCCCCTCAAAATAACTCAACACGCAGCCATTAATGTCTAAACCGCTGGCAACAAAAGTGAGTACACCCCTAAGTGAAAATGTCCAAACTGGGCCCAATAAGCCATTTTCCCTCCCCGGTGTCATGTGACTCATTAGTGTTACAAGATCTCAGGTGTGAATGGGGAGCAGGTGTGTTAAGTTTGGTGTTATCGCTCTCACACTCTCTCATACTGGTCACTGGAAGTTTAACATGGCACCTCATGGCAAAGAACTCTCTGAGGATCTGAAAAAAAGAATTGTTGCTCTACATAAAGATGGCCTAGGCTATAAGAAGATTGCCAACACCCTGAAACTGAGCTGCAGCACGGTGGCCAAGACCATACAGCAGTTTAACAGGACAGGTTCCACTCAGAACAGGCCTCGCCATGGTCGACCGAAGAAGTTGAGTGCAAGTGCTCAGCATTATATCCAGAGGTTGGCTTTGCAGAAGAGTGCTGCCAGCATTGCTGCAGAGGCTGAAGGGGTGGGGGGTCAGCCTGTCAGTGCTCAGAACATACGCCACACACTGTATCAAATTGGTCTGCATGGCTGTCGTCCCAGAAGGAAGCCTCTTCTAAAGATGATGCACAAGAGAGCCCGCAAACAGTTTGCTGAAGACAAGCAGACTAAGGACATGGATTACTGGAGCCATGTCCTGTGGTCTGTTGAGACCAAGATAAACTTATTTGGTTCAGATGGTGTCAAGCGTGTGTGGTGGCAACCAGGTGAGGAGTACAAAGACAAGTGTGTCTTGCCTACAGTCAAGCATGGTGGTGGGAGTGTCATGGTCTGGGGCTGCATGAGTGCTGCCGGCACTGGGGAGTGTACTGTGACATGTACTGTGACATACTGAAGCAGAGCATGATCCCCTCCCTTCGGAAACTGGGCCGTAGGGCAGTATTCCAACATAACGACCCCAAACACACCTCCAAGACGACCACTGTCTTGCTAAAGAAGCTGAGGGTAAAGGTGATGGACTGGCCAAGCATGTCTCCAGACCTAAACCCTACTGAGCATCTGTGGGGCATCCTCAAATGGAAGGTGGAGGAGCGCAAGGTCTCTAACAGCCACCAGCTCTGTGATGTTGTCATGAAGGAGTGGAAAAGGACTCCAGTGGCAACCTGTGAAGCTCTGGTGAAGTCCATGCCCAACAGGGTTAAGGCAGTGCTGGAAAATAATGGTGGCCACGCAAAATATTGACACTTTGGGCCCAATTTGGACATTTTCACTTAGGGGTGTACTCACTTTTGTTGCCAGCGGTTTAGACATTAATGGCTGTGTGTTGAGTTATTTTGAGGGGACAGCAAATTTACACTGTTATACAAGCTGTACACTCACTACTTTACATTGTAGCAAAGTGTCATTTCTTCAGTGTTGTCGCATGAAAATATATAATAAAATATTTACAACAATGTGAGGGGTTTACTCACTTTTGTGAGATACTGTATGTTTGTTATATAATTCTCGATCAGATTGGAAATCCATTGCTTTAATATTTATTCTTCATGTTTCAGTGCGTTGTTCGGGAAAGACTGTTTTCAAAATTTGAGGTACACATTCTTAATATCACATTCATAGCAAGTTCACTTCTGTATTTGCTTCATTTTGTGCAGATGAACGAGTTGTAATATTACATTTATGTTATGTAGATATAATCGACTATAACGTCGCCATGACGAATACTGGAATCTCAAAGTTACATTGCTGGAATGTTATTTGGTACATCATTGCAACGAATATGATCCGGTCATGTCTTCACAATGTAACTGTGTTAGCTGGGATGTGACCACTAAAGCCTTGTCTTGCATGTGTACTACATATATTTTCAGATTATGACAAGTATGTACAGTGGGTATAGAAAAGAATCACCCCCCTTAAAAATAATCACATTTTGTTGCTTTTCAGCCTGAAATGAAGACGGACACAGTTTTTGTCTTATCCAGCTGTATTTACTCAGTGCAACTTATAACATCCAAGTGAAAGATATAACACCAACACTTAAACAAAAATAAAAAAACAGAACCACTGAGTTGGAAAAAGGATCACCCCCTTGCCTTAATTTTTTAATTACAGCGTTTAGTCTGTTGGGATATGTCTCTACTAACTTTGCACATCTAGACTTTGCAATATTTGCCCACTCTTCTTTGCAGAACTGCTCAACTTCAGTTAAATTTGATGGTGACCATTTGTGGACTGCAGTCTTCAAGTCATTCCACAGATTTTCAATGGGGTTTAAGTCTGGGCTCTGACTAGGCCATGCAAGGACATTCACCTTTTTCTCCTTCAACCACTGTGTGGTCAGTTTTGCTGTGTGCTTTGGGTCATTGTCATGTTGGAAGGAAAACCTTCTTCCCATTGACAACTTTCTGGCAGAGGGCAGCAGATTTTCCTCAAGAATTTGACGGTATTTTGCCCCATCCATTTTTCCTTCTATCCTGACAAGTGCTCCAGTCCCTGCTGCAGAAAAACACCCCCATAACAGGATATTACCACCTCCATGCATTACTGTAGGAATGGTGTTATTTGGATGGTGAGCTGTATTGGATTTCCACCAGACATATCGTTTGGTGTTGAGGCCAAATAATTCAATCTGACCATAACACCTTTCTTCATGTGGCCTCAGAATCTTCAAGGTGCGTTTTGGCAAAGCTCAGTCGTGGGTGGCTTTTTTCTTGCAACCCTCCCATACAAGCCACATTTGTGGAGAATGTGTGATATTGTTGTCACATGCACACAATGACCACTCTGTCATAAATTCCTGCAACTGCTTCAGAGTTGCTGTAGGCCTCTTGGTAGCCTCTCTGACCAGTTTCCTCCTTGCTCTGTCATCCAGTTTGGAGCGACGTCCTGATCTAGGGAGGGTCTGTGTTGTACCAAATACCTTCCACTTCTTAATAATAGACTTCACTGTGCTTCTAGGCATTGATAAAGCCTTTGAAATTTTTTTGTATCCATCTCCTGTCCACAACTTTATCCCAGAGATCTTTTGACAGTGCCACCCATAGTTGATTGTTTGCTTCAGTTGCTCTACCAAGGACTGAAAAATGCTCCAGGAAAGCTTTTTTCATGCTGAGCTAATAAAAATGACCACAGCTGATAACAGTTGAAAGTCAAATGGCTTTGTGTGCCATTAAGGTGGTGATAAGGTACACCTTATTGAGTTTACAATAAATTTTTGGAGGGGGGTGATTCTTTTCTATACCCACTGTACAGTAAGTAATATGGTTTATCATGGACAAACAACATTTTTCGTGCAGGAATACCATAGAATATTACCAAGAATATCACAGGAATATTACACACTGTACAACAGAATCCTGTGGTAAAGCGTCCCAAAAAACAACACAATACTACACAGTTACCACACCAGTTTTGTGTGGTACTTTTGATGTTTTATCACATGGAATACCATAGGCCGTAAGGTGAAGCCGTTTTTCGTTTAATCCCGTTCCCATATATGGGGCACTAAATTCTTTTCATTCCAATAAAAAGATCTATTGGTTTTGAGTGAGAAAAAAAAAATTCTCCATGTATAATCCTGCAGTTTATTTTTTATAAGTGTTTAAAGTCGGCAATAGTTCCTTACTCACGTAATCATATTTTGATGATGAGTGATTAGGCGTCGTGTCACGTGTGGGAAGCACGACCAATAAGGCGGCCGCTTTTTGGAACGACATGTAAACATGAGACCAAGATGTCTGCGCCCTTGTTGTCAATATTGAGTAGCAAAGAAGAGGAAATTACGGCCAGACCTCCTTCAAAACTCCATAAAAAGGATTATAAACAATGCTATATGCATCTCACGTCCATAAAGAAAGAAGAAACAAAGGATTTTACACGCACACAATGGGATACATTCAGAAATAGCGTCAAATGGTGGCTTGGTTTGCAGGGTGAGAATCAGAGAATAGCAGAAACATACAAACATTGTCTGGAAATCGAGTTTGAAAATGTTCCCGAAAACGCTGGGTTTCACTCCACTTGCTACAGGCGTTTCATTGACAAGAAGCGCTTGGATGCGGCAGAGAAACGTGTCACACAGCGTCCTGAAGTTCAAGATGCTCACAAAGACCAGTCTGTGTCATCGAGTAGTAGTACCTCAATAACTGAATGTCCGACAAAGAAACTTAGGTCCAGGACGGGCCTGCCAGTAGCTTGTGCAGGTCCTGTGCTTCCTGCCTTGTGCATCATTTGTAAGAAAACGGACAAGTACATTACTGTGGCAGGCAAACGCCAGAAGGACCATCTTTCACAGGCAGAAACATTGTCAGCAGGTGGGTAAACAAACACACAAACACACATTTGAACTTTGAAGTTTTATGCCATATGCTGGACACCATGGCTAAATTTAAATTACAATTACATAATTTATTTAATGTTTACAGATTTGCATTTTGCATACAGCTACAGCCAGAACACTCAATATTGCTTAACTGTTAACACAGTTTTTACATAATGGTTTTTATTTAGAAATTTGTTTCGTTATATTTATATATTTATTTACAGGCCAGTTGCTGAAAGCTGTTGAGATGAAAGAAGACACTAGCATTCTTGTGCATATTCAAGACAAAGACTGTGTGTCTCTGGAGGTACGATACCACAAGTCCTGTTACAGACAGTACACCAGGTTCTTGACAAAGTCTACTATCCGGAAATGAGTATTAAAAATCTTTAACGGTCACATAGAGCTGGTGGTTGTGCACAACTGGTGAAAATTTATGGACGGGATCAGAAGACACCAACACAATGGAAAAAGTTTCTATCAGATGGAACAAACAAAGAGGCACTGGCAGAATTCCTCTTTGTTGTGTGGCAGGATGCTGATCTTACCACTGTGGGCAAGGACTTAAGCTTGTACATAGCACATGGAGACCTGTGTCACTGCATGACCGTAACGCAGGTTTTACAGACTCTCAGTGCTGTTGAAGATCAGACATGTGATCATGAGGAATGTGACACCAGGTTGTTTTTACATGCACAACATGCTGCACATGAACATCAAACTGTAGTCATCAAGAGCCCTGATACTGATGTGGTAGTAATTGCTTTAAGTCTGCAGCCAGATTTACCATGTAGGTTGTATTTTTTCATGGTGGTTGGCAACAAAACAAGGATCATTGATTTGGCTAAGGTGTCATCAGCTCTTGGCACCACTGTGTGTTTGGCACTTATTGGGATCTATACATTCTCAGGTTGTGACTCTACAAGTGCCTTTTATGGCAAAGGCAAAAGAAAGGCATTTTCTGTTGCTTGCGAGAAAGAGGAATACCTGAATGCATTTACAAATCTTGGTAACACTTTGAAGCTGGACCAGTCTACCTTTGACATACTTTGCAAATATGTGTGCCACCTGTATGGCCAGTCATCTGCCGAAAATGTGAACGATGCAAGATGCAAAGCATTCTGCATGGTATCGTCTGCTTTGCCAGAACGATCCATGCCCCCAACAAGTGATGCCCTGCACCAACACTGCTAAAGGCCAAACTACCAAGCAGCCATAATGAGACATTCTCTGAAAGGTATAATGTGTGCCCCTTTACCCGTTGGCAGTGGATGGCACCTCCACTGGTTAACAGTGACCTGGATGACTAGAAATCCTGCCCCTGAAATTATGTTGCAGGTAATCCACTGCAGTTGCAAGCAAGGCAAATGTGAGACTGGAAGATGTTCCTGTATGTCTGCAAGACTGTCTTGTACTGCTTTTTGTTGGTGCCAAAATTGTGCAAATGTTTCCCAGGAAACAGAGGAAAGAGCTACATGGGATGATGGCTCTGATGATAGTGATAGGGATGATACTGATGAGTAAAGATGTGCTGTGCATTATTTTAAGCTGATTTTCAGCTGCAATGAATCTGTTGTAGAATTGTTCATTTTTGGCATTATTCATAATTAAGGGGAGTGTGGTCGCATTTTGAGTCATTTCTGCCAACTTGGGCCAAAGTGTGCTGCTTCTTTATGTTTCTGTGATTACACAGTGCCTACTGAAAATTTTGATGTATAATACATCACAGTTTTGGTAAATTTACAATGTGTATGTTTAATTTTGCTGGGTGCCAATGTGTGAAGCTGAAGCTTATTTTGTACAAATTTGCCATATTTTATGGTCTACATTCACATTGAGTATATAATGCACCAATATCTTTCTCAAATGTTAAGGTACATGTATAATGGTCAGTTTAAGAGATATTTTGTGTTGCTAAAATGAATATAAATAAAGTTATAAGCAAAACCAGCAGCATTTCGGTTTTTTAAATTCACATTATACACATTTATGGATCGTGACAAAGAGCCTAACACCGAAAGAGCCTAAAACCGTGTGTCTCACGCCAAATGCGTGAGAGTTGGCAACCCTGCGTAAGTGATAACAAGAACTAACTTGTCTCTTGTTCTGAAAAGAAGCAACACGTGCTAACTTTACTAGCACTCAGAACACCTAAAAGCCGACATTCATCTATCAATACAACCGAATATTCGTCCACGTATTGTAATAATTCCTACCTTGGATTCCGTTCTTCTGTTTGCTGAAGAGATAATTTTGAAGCTTTAGTTCGACTGTTTTTGACCATGTTAACAACGTCTTCCTCCCGAGTGTGGTTATGCCGCAGTCAAAATAGGCTTGAAGCATGCGTATTTGGACACCGCTGCGAATGGGTTCCTCTTCTTATTCTTCTTCTTCGGCTTCTTCTTCTTCTTCTTTAGGTTTTGTGGTGGTTGGCAAGCAAACTTACTGTGCATTTCCGCCACCTACTGAGACGGAGTGTGGAGCGTCAATGTTGAAGAAAATAAAAAGGAAGGAGAAAAAAAAAATCACATCTGTATTAAATTCTGTTAAATAGATTTGTTGCTTTTAAATATTTTAGTAAAACCTTATAAACTTCTGGTGACTTTCCTAGCAAATTCTGAAGTGACAAACCATTCATACCTAATACATTGATTTGATTTACAAGCATGTCCCTTTCATTATTACAATGTGTGCACTGTAATAACACATGCCCCACTGTCTCTGGGAGTCCACATGCACTACACAAACCTGTATCATGTTTTCCTATGATATGTAATGATTGGTTTAGTGCTGTGTGCCCTATTCGGAGACGTGAAATAACCGAATCCTCCCTTCTATTACCACAACTCGATCTCTTATGACCTACTTCCCTTTGTATACTGTACAATTGTGTTCCTTTTCTTTCCTTATCCCACATTTCCTGCCACATTCCTTTTACTGCTCTTTTTATTAACCCTTTTATTTAAAATTTACTTAATGGTATACTTATGTCAATTTCTGAATTTTTTTAAAGTCTTGGCTATATCATCTGCTTCCTCATCCCCTTCCACCCCTTCATGTGGTGGTACCCATACAAAGAATATTTCTGTTCCTTGATTTCCCCCATTTCCACTTGTAGTGATACTATTGGTTATGTTCTAAATGCATCACAACATATTCTTAATGTCTGTGACCATGACACATCCATGACACCGATGCTGAACTATATATAAAACTACCTGGATTCCTAATACGCCGCAAGCCTCCCCCGATCGAGCAGGAATGTACCACGTATCAGTGAGTATACAAGGGGGTACATTCCTGCTCGATCGGGGGAGGCTTGCGGCACATCAGGAATCCAGATCAGTATTCCCACGTCTCTGAGGGAGCACTGATCCAGGAAATGTCTGGCTTTCCTGCCGCACTGACAATCCTGCCTGGGCTTTGCCTCTTTTCTGGTGGGTGCGAAAGGTTCTACCTGTATGGAGAGATGTATGGCCTTCTTTTAGCGATTCTAACCATTTCCTAACTTTTGCATGAGCTCTCTTATACATGATAAAATCATCAAATGAAAAAGTCTTCCTTACTTTCCTTAATGATCTGTTTCTTACTTTAATTGCCATCCTACATTCTTCTGCCCACCATGGTACTGCTTTGTTTCCTCTAGTCCCTTTTCCCATCACTTCTTCTGCAACTTCACATAAACTTCTACTAATTTTGCTATTTAGTTCTTCTACATCTTCTGCTGACTCACTTAATCATTTAATCTTCCCTCATATCTCTTTGAATTTATCCCAATCTGCAGATTTAAATTTCCATCTTGGTATTTTCTCCATACTTACTGATGTTAACTCCAATTTTACTTATTATGGGGAAATGATCACTTCCTAAAGAAGTGTGATCCAAAACCTTCCATACACTTTCCTTTGCTAAACTTTGTGACATTATTGTCAGATCAATTGCTGAATATCTCCCTTTTGCTGTGTCCATTCTTGTATAACTGCCATCATTAATACACACCAACTTTCTTGAATCCAAAAAAATCCTCTACATGTCCATGACTATCTGTGTTTACGCTGCCCCATAATGTGCTATGTGCATTAAAATCTCCACACCACACCACCCTATTTCTTTCCTCATACCCAATGTTTCCTAATAAATCACTGCTTAATCTCATACATGGATTGTAAAAATTAATTATTCTAATGCTCTGATTCCCAAACCAGACCTCCACCACCACAACTTCATATTCTGTGCTTACATCCACAACTCTAAACTGTAGTAGTAGTTTTTAACTGTAGTAGTAATTGAACTGTAGCTCTAGCTTTTAGTAATATTTCATTATATAGTTTGAAGATAAAAAACGTGAAATTATAGTCAATTAAAATGGAATATAACTTCAGGCTATGACCATTGTCGATGGTTATCTGATAAAAAACGATGCTGTTTTTGTATTTATTGTTCAGTACTACTTTCAGAATATCCTTTAGCAAGCCATCTGGCTAGCGCCACAGTGAAAACAACAACAACCGGCAACATCTTCCTCTTTCCGGCGTCACAACGTCAAGTCCATCCCAAAAGCCGTCTATTAATAGCCCCATCATCCGCGTGGATTCACACCTTAGCACCCCATAGGTCTGCATTAGCTGACATCACCAAAGTGTGGACTCAGAGGAGGGCCACAAGGGCAAAGTGTGCCATTTGGGACAGAGGGTCAGAGTTGCCAACCACCCCTCTTTCCAGACCTCACCCCTTCCTACTGTGAATATGGGCGGGAACAGGATATGACATCATCCATCAAAAACTTTCGCTGCTTCAATATGGATTCTGGACGTGCTTGCACTTATATTGTTTAGAAATTTTTTTTTTTATGTTTCCATCTGTTAAATATACCATTCTGTTCCTGTTTTCAACAACACCGCAAACCAGGCAGACTCTCTTTAAGTTGTTTTTATAAGCTTTTAAACATATGTTGTAAAGTACAGGATAGCTCGAACCTGCTGAAATTAGCACTTCCGATTTTGAATTTCTTATCTTTTCTTTTTTCTTTTTTTTTTTTTTTTTACTAAAAAGGTCACACAGTGACATCGCGAACATCTAATGGTCACATCGTCTTCATATGATACGATTACGCAGGTCAGAGTTTCACCAAATTTGAACTTTCATCACGCAGCGTGGTACAAAAATTCTACGCATGAGCTTAATGCGTTTCCGGTCTGCCATTTTTAGATGCGTTTGAATGGAAGCCAGTGTACAGCCATGGCCAAAAGTTTTGAGTATGACACAAATATTAATTTTCACAAAGTCGACTGCTTCAGTGTTTTTAGATCTTTTTGTCAGATGTTACTGTTACTGAAGTATAATCACAAGCATTTCATAAGTGTCAATGGCTTTTATTGACAATTACATGAAGTTTATGCAAAGAGTCAATATTTGCAGTGTTTGACCCTTCTTTTTCAAGACCTCTGCAATTCGCCCTGGCATGCTGTCAATCAACTTCTGGGCCACATCCTGACTGATAGCAGCCCATTCTTGCATAATCAATGCTTGGAGTTTGTCAGAGTTTGTGGGTTTTTGTTTGTCCACCCGCCTCTTGAGGATTGACCACAAATTCTCAATGGGATTAAGGTCTGGGGAGTTTCCTGGCCATGGACCCAAAATGTCGATGTTTTGTTCCCTGAGCCACTTCTGTTATTACTTTTGCCTTGTGGCAAGGTGCCCCATCATGCTGGAAAAGGCATTGTTCTTCACCAAACTGTTCTTGGATGGTTGGGAGAAGTTGCTCTCTGAGGATGTTTTTGTACCATTCTTTATTCATGGCTGTGTTCTTAGGCAAAATTGTGAGTGAGCCCACTCCCTTGGCTGAGAAGCAACCCCACACATGAGTGGTTTTAGGATGCTTTACTGTTGGCATGACACAGGACTGATGGTAGCGCTCACCTTTTCTTCTCCAGACAAGCTTTTTTCCAGATGCCCCAAACAATCAGAAAGGGGATTCATCAGAGAAAATGACATTACCCCAGTCCTCAGCAGTCCAATCCCTGTACTTTTTGCAGAATAGCAGTCTGTCCCTGATGTTTTTCCTGGAGAGAAGTGGCTTCTTTGCTGCCCTTCTTGACACCGGGCCATCCTCCAAAAGTCTTCGCCTTACGGTGCATGCAGACGCACTCACACCTGCCTGCTGCCATTCCTGAGCAAGCTCTGCACTGGTGGTGCCCCGATCCCGCAGCTGAATCAACTTTAGGAGACGGTCCTGGCGCTTGCTGGACTTTCTTGGGCGCCCTGAAGCCTTCTTCACAACAGTTTGAACCTCTCTCCTTGAAGGTCCTTGATGATCCGATAAATGGTTGATTTAGGTACAATCTTACTAGCAGCAATATCCTTGCCTGTGAATCACTTTTTGTGCAAAAACAATGATGGCTGCACGTGTTTCCTTGCAGGTAACCATAGTTAACAGAGGGAAGAACAATAATTTCAAGCACCACCCTCCTTTTAAAGCTTCCAGTCTGTTATTCTAACTCAATCGGCATGACTGAGTGACCTCCAGCCTTGTCCTCAAGTTAACACTCTCACCTGTGTTAACGAGAGAAACACTGACATGATGTTAGCTGGCCCTTTTGTGGAAGGGCTGAAATGCAGTGGACATGTTTTTTTGGGATTAAGTTCATTTTCATGGCAAAGAGGGACTTTGAAATTAACTGCAATTCATCTGATCACTCTTCATAACATTCTGGAGTATATACAAATTGCCATCATAAAAACTGAGGCAGCAGACTTTGTAAAAATTCATATCTGTGTCATTCTCAAAACTTTTGGCCACGGCTGTAGCGCTAAAGCCTAGTGTGACTGTGTCATGAGCCCTTACATAAGTATACCAAGTTTGGTGAAAATATTTTGGTCTGTTTAAGAGTTATTACTATGTACCTAATGTGGCCAAGTCCAGTACCTTTACTTTTGGCATGCCCTTGACATGTAGAATCGAAAGTTAAACTTTTTTTGATAATTATTTATAAATACACTCCAGAGAATGTTGTAGCATTTGTTTCGCTTGACACTGAGCAAAAACCTATGACTAGTTCACAAAAGTAGGTTTTTAACATTATCTGAAATATTTACTGAACGGTTTGACGGACACCAATGGTTCTTGCAAAGTTTTTTAGAATTACAAGAGCTATCATTTGATATATATTACTTGTGTTTTTTGACAACACTGCTATATACAACCGTTAACACCTACAAAAACCATGATTTTTTAAAAACTTTGCACAAACCTCTTAGACCAAGAGTCAAATAGGTCCACCAATTTTCGCTACGATCAGCCATTGTTAACCTTGTCTAATAGCTGCTGAAATCTGATTGGCTGATGGTGGCCATGCTTTTCAACATAAGTGAATGTCCTCATAGACAATGATGTCAGCTGAGACAAAGACAAACTGTATGCAAATTTTGAAGTCAATCAGATCAACGGTTCCATAGATACAGCCAATTTCATGTTTTTTTTTTTTTTTGGTATTACAACGCCACCATGTGACACAATGCACACAGTTTTTATGCGACCTTAGTTTGACCTCATACATAAGCCCGCCAAGTTTGGTGAAGATATCTCATTTCGCTCAAGAGTTATAGCCATTTACGTAAACTGGCCACGCCTACTTCCTGTGTTTTCACATACCGTAGCTCAAGTTAAAAAAAAGTTTAAAAAAAGTTCAAACTTTGATAATTATTGATGTTGAGACTCCATAGAATCGCTTTGGCACTGTCCCAATCGGACTAAAAACGAGGACTAGTTCCCAAAAGTAATTTTACAAAAATCCAATAGGGCAGAAAAGTTTAATAGATAGAAATGAAATTGGAAATTGATATTTGAATTTTGTCTGTCTTGTCCCAAGGATTCTATAGATATTAGACACTTGAATCTGTGACAAACGGTTCAAAAGTTATGGCCATTTTCCTAAAAATGCTCACTATAGCACCACCATCTGGTTATTGGGCTGAAACTTTGCGATGCTGTAGTACTCTGGGGGACTACCTTTCCTCAAAGTTTCAGCTCTCGATGACTTACGGTTTACATGATCAGTTTTAGGGCAGAATAATAATAATAATAATAATAATAATAATAATAATAATAATAATAATAATAATAATAATAATCCTTACAATTACAATACGGTTTCAGCCCTTCAGGCTTGAACCCCTACTCAAATTAATGCATTAGTAAACTTTAAATTATTTGTTAGTCCAACTCATTCTACAATAATTTACTGAAATAATTACATTGATAAAATTCCTTTTTTTTTTTTTTTTTTACTTATGTGATCCCCATAGACAAGTGAGACAAAATCTGCATGAAGTATATTTATTAAACAGCAAAAAAAAAATAACAATCAAGTAGTGACCTCAAGTTTCGCATGTATTCTACCCACTCAAAAAGTACTCAATTCATATAATCTTATCCAGTCTTATTAGGGAAAACTCCATAACAATTATATTTCAAATATCAACACAAACACAGTGCAAATCCTATTTATATGAATACCACAAGCCTTTGAGAATATCCCTATTAGGTTTTAAAATATTGAATCTCTGGGTTACAATTCCTAAGAAGAGAGAAAGTGAGAGTACACAAGAAAGATGGTGCCCTGGCCCTGCTGCACGCTTTCCTGCACCAAGATCTTGGGAGAGTTTGCCAAATGACACACAGACACACAAAGTTCAAATGGCAGGATCTCTTCATTCAAAGAAAAGTCAGCATATATATCTGGCTTGGCACACAACAGAGACAAGGGGTTATCTATTGATTGGTCAGCTGGAAGGTGTATTTGCATAGAACAGGAAGCCTATTAATGTAAGACCATATATGGTTTCTAGGAAGTAATAAAAAGAGATGTTGTTTGCAAATGGTATTTGGGGAGACAGAGGAATACACAAATGGTGAGGGGCTTCCTCTGTCCACACCTAAATCAACAGAGAAACAAAGAAGAGAGGTGCCAACACAGGAACAGAGAAGGGAGGGGGTGTTCACAGAGAGGACAGGAGGAGAAAGTGTTAATACGGAGACAGAGAGGGAAAAAGGTTGATAAGATGAATACTAAGCAGAGTGTTCACATTAAACAATATCAATCCCCAACTCTGACATTTCTTTATACTCCTGTCAATGTTTCTTGTAGCTACCAGTTGAAGTACCACCTTTACTCAGATGTTTTTTTAATGCCTTTAACCAGAGCCTGAAAAAAGACTCTCAGTCTTCATTCAGGTAGATGACCAGGCTTTTCAGGATGTCCTGATGTCAATGCCATTATATTACCGTGGGGAAAAAAGTCACAATTTAACCAAATGTATGCCAACACAGTGGTTCCCACTGGATTTTCTGAGACTGTGGTGGGTGGACCTCTGACCCTCAAAGGGGGATCCAGGGGCAGACTGCATGTAAGAATTTTTACACTTTAAAGTATATCAATCTGGTGCACTTTGAGAGCAAAATTAAAAGGCTATGAAGAACTTTATACTCTTGTAAACAATTTTGTGCTCTAATAGTAATTTAATTATAAATTAAAGTATAGATATAAATGGTAATGACACGGCAAAAAGTCACTCCCACAAAGCATGGTAAACAAGACATTTACCATGGTACACAAATGGTCAAAACAGTAAAATGACTAGAGCATACATTTGAGCAATCAAAGAAATGAAGCAAAAGTGGTTACCTATGTTGAACTGGTTTATTTTTTAGAAAATAAAAAATATACTGGATGAGGAGGACATGGTATTGATGAACTCTCCCTACATCCGTATTGGCAAACTCTGCTCCCTGAATTTGGACATTTAATTTTCCTGGGCTTTGAGAAAACAGTTCTAATGCCTTTTTGTAGTTGAATTCCTCTGGGCTTGGCCCATTGATGGCAGTGGTGGATGGTACAGTACAGATATCTAACCAGAAAATGACTTCGTAGAAGTTAAAGTCACCTTTAGAATATTACTTGAGTAAAAGTATTAAAGTATCTGATATTTATTGTACTTAAGTATGAAAAGTATTTTTTTAAATGTACTTAAGTATTGAAAGTAAAAGTACAAGTAAATGCTGTTAATACAAAGTTCATTCTTTTTAAGCATGTACACCACCTTAAAAATGGAGCCTACAAAACAAAGTCTTCAAGCTGAAGCTCTCGAAAGGAACAAAGAGCTCAGTCTCTAGCAGCTTTGTCAGGGGCAACATGTCATTCAATTTGCCAAATTGCAAAACTTTCAGAGTAAAAAAACTCACCATATGGCTGACGGTCTGTTTTCTGCAGTGTGGCAGAACTCTAATATTGTACTATACACAGTTTGAGCAAAAAGATTCTGTTAAGTTTTTATTTTAACTGATACAGACATCCAAACCTCCAAAAATATGTACTTACACTGTTTTGTATTATATTATATTATTGTATTATTCAACTCATGGAGTCATTTTTTTTTATTTATTCAATAACTACTTTACACATACCTACAGGGAGTTTGGCCTCATCACCTAGACATCAATACAGTAGCTGCTTATAGCAGCTAGTTAAAATAATGTTAGCTATGCTAATGGACGAATGACATTAAACTCACCTCAACATGTCTTTTACAGTCATTTAACCCACCATGGGCAATTGAGAAATCACTGCTGCAAACAGTGCAGTGAGCTACACAGCCAAGTTGTTTTTACCTTTACCCCTATTATGCATGGGTACACTTTAGTGTAGTCTAGGTGAAGTGCGTTTTGTACTTTTTTTATTTTATTTTATTTAGACACTCTGCCATGGCACTGCAGACACTAAACTGAACCGAACTGAGGGATGAACTGGAGAGAGAGAGAGAGAGAGAGAGAGAGAGAGAGACAGAGAGACAGAGAGAGAGAGACAGAGAGACAGAGAGGTCGACTGTAAAGCCCGCCTACCGAGAAGACTGATAGATTAGTTAGCACAAAGAGAGACTAATCAGGACGCGCGCTGTGTCACTCTCTCACCACGTCTGTCACTCGCTCTCTTGATTTCTCCAGAGCCCATCTACTAGGCCTATTAGAAATGACCATTTGTGACGAAACACAGACGTGTTGGTCGGAAGAGGGAGTCAGGATGCATGCGCTGCGGAGACGTCAGTAGATATAGAAGAGTTTATTCCAAAAATAAGAATCCATACTATGAACAAAACAAATTATAATCCCGGCTGTAGAAAACAAGAGTGGTGATGTGGGAATCACCGGAACAAAGCGTACGGTTAAACACATCTACTAGACTACACAAGACTATCATATGAATAACTATGACAAGCTAAACACACGCTAAGTTAAACTAATACTCCGCACCGAAGCGGAAACGGAGTGGCGTATTTAAACACAAAGAAAATCACAAACAGCTGAAACTCATGATTACACAGAATGAACTAGACGAACCTGGACCAGAACTAAGAATTAAAGAAGTAAGGAGGCGGAGACATGACACAAACCAAAACCATGAGCACCTGGAAACACAGGAGGGGCAGCCATGACGAAACCGAAAACATGAGCCCATGGCAGAGGCACACAACACGAGAGTTTTTGAGAATGAAATCTCCATCGGAGAGTTTTTGAATAGCGCTGCAAAGCGCGCAGTGGAATGCGGAAGTGTTCGAGTCCGCCACTGAAAACGAGGGGAAACTTCTAACACCATTGAACTCTGTCTCTCTCGCTCTAAAAACAAAAACAACTCTATTTCCGGGATATTGTATATGCGGGCTTCAGGAGCCGCCATTAAAATGCGAGAGATTCCCTGAAGTTGGGGTGTCTGTTAATAACTAACATTGTCATTATTGTCGAGTGGAACACCTAGGCTTGAGTATTGGGATTTAACCAGTGATTTAACTTGCAAGCACTGGACCACTGATTCGTCAAATCTGCTTGCATGCAGTCTGTGTTCTTCCAATTTTATTTTGTAGTAACGAAGATGCTTTGGGAAATATATCAGAATAAAGTATACATTTTTATTTAAGAAATGTAGTGAAAGTAAAAGTGAAAGTTGACAGAAATATAAAAACTCAAGTAAAGTACAGATTCTCCCAAAAATACTTTAGTCCTGTATTGAAGTGTTATTATTTCGTTACATTACACCACTGATTGATGGAAACATTCAGGCAGGCAGCCAAGTGCTCTCCTTGCAGCCTATTATATGGTCTGATTTGACCTGAAAATGAAAGTAACTACTATTAGCTAAATGAATGAAAATAAAGGGTGCATTTGGAGCACACTGTTTGTACTCTTCTTTAGTTAAGAAGAATATGCAGTTAATCATGTAAGTGCAATGGGGTTAAATGTTTGGCACTTATCTCGGCAACTTCAGTTATATTGCCATGAGTCCTTCTGACTACGCACATAACCAAGGTATCTTTAGAAAGCTGATACTTGAGAGTTTACTGTTCAAGACTCAGAATTGTTATTAATAGCATTATTATAAAACGGATCGTTCCGTTCCTTGATTCTGATTGGCTGAGCCACATTCCAAGCCGTTGTAAATTACTCTATAAACACACACCTGTGATCTCGTTACATTAGTATTACTGGTTCAAAATGTCAGATTTTGATAGCATTTGTTATGTTAATAATACCAGTTTTCTGGAAAAAAAAACAACAACTAAGAAACCGTATATTATTCAACAGTCGTGTTTTCTTTTAAATATACATTGCAGTTTGGCAGCAGGCCAATACAATAATAACAATTAGCATTGTAGTCTGTTTTTCTTTTCGCTAGCTCAAGTTACCCATTCATATTAAGACATATGATGAAGCTCTTCCTCTTACAATAAAGGCGGTTGATATCAAGCTGAAAGGTGCATTAACGCCACCTACTGGACTGTAGTGAAGCGTTTGTAATTACAGCGTGTTGCTGCGTCTGTGTTGCTTGGCAACCATCCTGCTAAATGCTGCTGAAGAACTACATTGCTTTGCGGGAAGAATGATTATTTGCTATCAATAAAGCATTGCATTTTGCAAGTATCGCAAGTGTTGCTGTGTGTTTATTTTATGAAATCTTGCCAGGTATATGCTCTTCTCCACTGTGCCACCTCTTTGAATAAGTTCGTATATCCATCTGGATAAATAAAAATAAGCTACCCAGCTAACAACTTTTGGTTCCCAGAACATACATTTTCAGGGTTTGTTTTTGGTTAGCCAGGAAAGTTTTTCCTTACGGAAATAGAACATTGTTTTAGGTTTGTAGAAAGTTCCCTTTATGGGAATGTTAGGTTCTCTTAACCACAATTTTCATCATATATTTTTAAGCTTCATATAACCTATTTATGCATCATTAATCATAAATAAAACAAATCGGTCTATATAAATAAACAATCAGCACACAATCTATGTTTTTGTTGATCCATTGTTTACATAAAATAACAAGCCATTCAAAAACAGTAATTATCATTTAATTAATAAAACATGAAAACCTTTTCATAGACAAAAAATTTTGCAAGAATAAATTGTAACCATAAACAACGGATCAATTTTTCAACTTCTCCGCAAATTTAACAAAGACATACAAAAGGCAAACATAGTTAACCTGGACATTATATTAAACAATCAGAATTAGATGAACAATTAAACAAATAAACAAACTTTACTATATATTCCTTTAATATCATGAAGTTTATGCACGGCTGTGTCTAGTGGTCTGCTGTTACACGCAAATCTAAATCTTCTAAATATATCTAAATATACATTAACATGAAAAGCAAACATGCATTGGATATTAAGACTTGTTTTTGTGTATTTAGTCATAAAGCTTCTCAATGAAAATAAAATACACTCTCTGCAGTTTGGTTTCTCAGATTAATTTATTCATTTAAAAAAAGATTATATATTTATACTGGAAAACAAACCAAAACTGATGAGAACTTCATGAATCATTTAATAAGATATGTTGTGGCTATTTTTTTTATTTTTTTATTTTTGACGACACTGAAATGCAAGGATATATTCTAAGTGATCTATATAATTCTTTCAGTGTTGCTTTCTATACTAAATAGCACTGTTTCTTTTGTCTCTTCCTGCAAATGTTTCACATCTCTGCTCAACGATAATCTGCTGATTGATAGTCCATTATATTTTTTTCACTTTTTTTATAAGTATTCTTGACCTCTTATTCAAATAGCTATGCCCCATTATTGCGTCATTGTATTATCATATTGACCACAAAAAAGACTATTCATAGGCAACACTTCATCAATTTGCAGGAACATTAACATTTTTGGGCACAACAATAGTGACTTATACCCACCCACCCCCTCCAAGGAAAAAATTGATTAAAAAATAAAGTAATTCGGGTCTTCCCATAAGTATGTGAATGCTATTGCTGTGACTTTGATATAACTCAAATCATTACTTATTTAAAAATAGTATATTGTTTAAAATGAGAACTTTAAGGATTTAGCTTTAAAGAAGTATTTGTTGCAGTGGCCAAATCACCAAATACCTTACATTTCGCAAAAGTGCGTACGTGCTTTAATTTTAAAGGAACGTTATATCAAAAATATTATATATCAGTTGCTGTAGTGAGTGGTGGAGCTTATAGAGATTATTTATTAAATGATGAAAAAACTGACACTGCTGCTGGTGGTGTTACTGCTGAAGTTACTGCTGCTGCTTGAAAATCATTTTCTGGAACAAACAAATTGCAACGTGAAAATATCTTGAATATAATCAACTGTATCTTGTATAAATATATAAGCCAAATATAAAATAAACCTATTTTTACTAATTTCAGACTGAACATGGTCAACAATAGTTTTGGAATTAATCTGTTAATGAAACATACTGTATCTACATATATGTATTTTTCTATGTAATGTATCTATTAATATAGCTATTAATGAAACATGCATTTACTAAAACAGTCAAACCTTTTATCAGTTAAATTAGTGAAACCCACAAAAGTGAAATCCAAAAATTATACCACCTTAATGGGTAACATACCACTTTGTTTTATTCCACATTCAAACACAGTTAACGAACAGTACAATAGATATATTTAATAGATTTCATGTACAATCAGGTATAACAAAGTGGAAGCCCTGGTAGGGAAGAAAGAGTTTGGGAATTCAAACTTGTATATCCAGTACCAGGTTACATACTTGAAAATTGGCTTGAATTTGCTTTGCTTACAAACAAAAGCTTTAGAAATTCAAAATTGTGGCTAAAATCATGTTATTAGGTAACAGTGAAAGTTAAGAAAGTTTACATGAAAATCACAGGATTTCCATCAACAGTTTAGTTCAGAATATTAATATCCAGAATTAATATTTTCATTATTTATGTACATTAAATTTTTTTAACTAAAAATACTCTTTTTTGACTAAAATTTGCTTTGCTTTATACACACACACACACACACATATATATATATATATATATATATATATATATATATATATATATATATATATATATGAGTGAGAGAGATACACTAGTAGTAAAACTTTTTCAGATAAAACATGCTATTTTAGTCTGCTGTCTGTGAGACAAAGCGGATCCTCTGGAGAGTACAGTAGGTCGATGAAGTAGAACACCAGGTTGGCAAACGTGGAACACTGCCACCAACCAACTTGCTGTCCCATGGGCATTTTCCTGGGGGCAATCATTCGTCGCCCAGGAGATCCATACTTTATCAAAACTGAAGACAGACCACACCACAGCAGCACTCATGTATAGCAGGACTGCCAGGAAGGTGTATGTAATTACAAAGCGGTCAAAGGGCAGCCTCAGAACTACAGTCCTCCCTGGAGACAGTCAGGACTACCACCACCACTGTGATGGCAAAGCATAGACTGTAGACCACTACACAGTACTGCGTGTGGAATGTGGCGATGGTACTCACTGTCATTTGCCAGAGCACCAAAAATGATGCAAGCAATGAAGGCCTGAACTACCTTGAGTAGGCCTGACATGGTGGCTATGTAACCCACCACGTGGTCTCCGGCTTGGCCCGTGTGAGGAGGACCTCGGCACCATAGGCAAGAGAACAGATGCTGGAGCACACGGTAACAGCACATGCGGTAGTTGTGCACTTCACAGCCTTCAGCCAGGCAATCACTGCTGAGGAAGTACACAGGGTACACAACAGAAGCTGTAATGGACATTAATGTGGCAAGCATGGCAAAGGCCACAGTGAAATTGTCCCACGAGATGGGCACGCAGCCATGCAGGCGAACCACATCGAGCACGAAGATCATCAATGTCATGGCGAACAGAAGCACCACACCTAACATGCAGAAGGTCCCATAGGTGGCACTCAAGCCTGAGCTGTGAGTCACCAAAGCCATGGTGGTGCAGCCCAGTATCAGTTGGCACATGCGAGCCATACACAGTACAGCCAGCACTGCCTCCCGGTTCAGGTAGTGGCCTCCATATGGATCCATGAGCAGATCTTCGTGGTGTAGTCTAGATGGATTTAAACAGCTCTTTCTTGTAGACTCAGAGTTACTGTGCCTCCACATATGACTCCACAGCCTCGCCTCTGTCCAGCTCTTTTTAGATGCCCTTTAATTACGAATCTCCTTCAGTGCTTTCCTGCAACACTTTGTGATCTGGGTGTGTAGGATCAGATTTTTAGTTCTTGTGTTGTGTTTGCCTCTAAACATGAATAATTCTACTCAAAGGTCTTACAAATAACTTCATGGTTATATTTGAATTGATATGTAAAATTATTTTTGTCGTTTTTAAAAAGAAAATATATTAAGTACCTTTGACTATATACTGGATAGTAGTGAATGTAACATTCATGATGTTCACCATATTTATTCTCAGTAAATTACCCTTGGTACATAAAAAAGCTTCATCTGCCAACCTCAAGGTCGCCAATGTAGTTCCTAAAAAGAAAGTTCCTCATCCATGCAGAAGTTCCTCATCCATGCAGAAGTTCCTCATCCATGCCATAGAAGAATTCCAAAAGTGTGGATAACTGCCTTTCAAAAATATTAGGAAGATAGAAGAAAATGTCAAAACTTTTTCCCAGCCTTGTTTCTGTGTCCTTTCTCCTTCAAACTTTCCCACTTGAACTGCTAGGAAAAGTAGACAGCTGCTGTACGGAGTTGTACCACACCAGCCTCTATAAATAGGAACTATGTCTGTGTCAGGCAAATGTGTATGTAGTTATCTTAGGTGGGGACCTGGTTTTGTCTGTGTAGAGACTAGACATTTATGTCTCCTAGAGGAGTAGTTCATGCACATAAAAACATATATAATCTTTGCAAAATTGGCAAACATTTAATTATTTTTGTGATACTCCACAGATTTCTACTTTGTTTAACAGGAAGAGGTTTCCTAGCAGGCACATCAGAAAGTAAAGTCTTTAGCTTTACATTTTCAACTCATTTGTCTGAATTGAAAGGAGTCTATAGAGGAAAATGGCAGCAAACTAGAACTACACAGTAGATATAAGCTTCTACTACTATATAAAATACACTTTGCAGGTGGAACACTAGCCATTTATATATGAATAAAGTGTCTCTGTTTCAACGGAAAAGTTGGTCTCACAAACCATTACTTTGGCATCTAAATTACATTTTAAAAATCACATGCATTTCACATATAATTATGTGAGTAATATATGATCCCATGTGGAAAACACATGTAGTTGCATTTCACCATGTTATGCCCTGACACTAGGTTGACATTATTTTCTTTCATATTATTTTTCTTTGCAAGGATATTTCTTACATCACAATGCCATCTAGCTTGCATACTTGTGTTTGAATTACTATAGTTAACATACATTTAGCATTTTAAGGCTATGTTAAGATGTTGCAGTGCTAGCTAACTAGCTAGCCAATTACATAAATACCACTTCAATATTTTTGAATCAAATGAATGCACTCAAAAAATGATTTTTCACCTTTCATAGATATCGCATATATGTTCACTTAATTGAAATAAATCTATAGTGCATCCGGAAAGTTTTCACAGCGCTTCACTTTTTCCACATTTTGTTATGTTACAGCCTTATTCCAAAATGGATTAAATTCATTATTTTCCTCAAAATTCTACAAACAATACCCCATAATGACAACGTGAAAGAAGTTTTTTGAAAATTTATTAAAAATAAAAACAAAAAAATCACGTACATAAGTATTCACAGCCTTTGGCACCAATTACAGCCTCAAGTCTTTGAGTATGATGCTACAAGCTTGGCACACCTATTTTTGGGCAGTTTCTCCCATTCTTCTTGCAGGACCTCTCAAGCTCCATCAGGTTGATGGGGAGCCTCGGTGCCCAGCCATTTTCAGATCTCTCCAGAGATGTTCAATCGGGTTCATGTCTGGGTTCTGGCTGGGCCATTCAAGGACATTCACAGAGTTGTCCTGTAGCCACTCCTTTGTTATCTTGGCTGTGTGCTTAGGTCGTTGTCCTGTTGGAAGATGAACCTTCGCTCCAGTCTGAGGTCCAGAGCGCTCTGGAGCAGGTTTCTCATCAAGCGATGTCTCTGTACATTGCTGCATTCATCTTTCCCTCGATCCTGACTAGTATCCCAGTTCCAGCCACTGAAAACATCCCCACAGCATGATGCTGCCACCACTATGCTTCACTGTAGGGATGGTATTGGCCAGGGTGATGAGCGGTGCCTGGTTTCCTCCAGACATGACGCTTGCTATTCAGGCCAAAGAGTTCAATTTTTATTTCTCATGGTCTGAGAGTCCTTCAGATGCCTTTTGGCAAACTCCAGGTGGGCTGTCATGTGCCTTTTTACTGAGGAGTGGCTTCCATCTGGCCACTCTACCATACAGGCCTGATTGGTGGAGTGCTGCAAAGATGGTTGTTCTTCTGGAAGCTTCTCCTCTCCACAGAGAAATGCTGAGCTCTGTCAGAGTGATCATCGGGTTCTTGGTCACCTCCCTGGCTAAGGCCCTTCTCCTCTGATCGCCAGTTTGGCCGGTGGCCCGCCTAGGAAGAATCCTGTTGATCCCAAACTTCTTCCATTTACAGATGATGGAGGCCACTGTGCTCATTGGGACCTTCAATGCTGCAGAAATTTTTCTGTACCTCTTCCCCAGATCTGTGCCTCAATAGAATCCTGTCGTGGAGGTCTACAGACAATTCCTTGGACTTCATGGCTTGGTTTGTGCTCTGGACATGCACTGTTAACTGTGGGACCTTATATAGACAGGTGTATGCCTTTCCAAATCATGTCCAATCAACTGAATTTACTACAGGTGGACTCCAATCAAGTTGTAGAAACATCTCAAGGATGATCAGTGGAAACAGGATGCACCTGGAGCTCAATTTTGGGTGTCATGGCAAATGTTGTGAATACTTATGTACATGAGATTTTTGTTTTTCATTTTAAATAAATTTGCAAAGATTTCAAACAAACTTCTTCTACACGTTGTCATTATGGGGTATTGCTTGTAGAATTTTGAGAAAAATAATGAATTTAATCCATTTTGGAATAAGACTGTAACATAGAACAAAATATGGAAAAAGTGAAGTGCTGTGAATACTTTCCGGATGCATTTCTCTGTATTTTGTAGATACACTCGTTGTGTATTTAATAAGTGTGACATAAAATGTATACATTGTTTCACATAAGTGATATGGAAGCTAGCGATCATTATAGAGTCTGAGACCTGTCATTGAGATTAAAAAACAAACTCGATCTGAGGACATTCCTTTGCTGATGCAGCCACAATCAAACAGCAAGTACAGAATGTCAAGTCAGTTACGCACTCCAGCTCGCAGCATTGAATTTGGACTGCAAGCATGTGCTTACTTCAGCTAATTGCCTAATAACTGCCATCAGCCACTGAAATTCCTGTGGGGCTAGTACGCCACAACTATTCAACAGCAGATTCTCTGTTTTAGTTGGCCCCAATAACTAAGGTTATTCTAGTTATATAATTTGCCTAGTTGAGGGATCTTTAACTCTTCAACATTTCAACATTACTCCCTGGTCCTTACACACACTCAACACAAGACACTTTGTCCTTACTAGCTAGCATTCCCATCTGTGGTTTGGTCACATTTATTGTTACTTTCAGCTGTGTTAGTGAATTATTGGTGAACAAGTGCCTCAAAAATAGCAGCATTAAAGTGGACAATGCAAACAGCCATTTGGCACATGTTGGTGAATTATCAATGGTTGTATCAAAATAGCAGCAATGCGAAACACTTTATGCGTGTTAATTATAGTGGTATGGTAATATTTGGCTAGCATGATTCAATTCTAAATTATTTGCTAACTATTCATCTTCTCTCACAGTTGCAAGCTTAATTCACTAAGTTACGCGGGGTGGAAACCTCCTCTTGTGGTGGTAAATAATACTTGCTTTACATAATCTGATCTGCATCATTAAACTGCTGCATGTGTGTAATTCTCTCACATTCTCCTGGTTTTTAGGGTTATAAATGTGGCAGTGTAAAGAGTGCAGTTTGGCACTATTTAGCAGGTATTTTTTGCTGCAACATTTAAACTAGATTAAATGTATCTCCGTTATGGTGGGTCCTGCTGCTGTTCCCAGGATCATCTTTGGTGACAAGACTGATTCCAGAAAACTTCCCCTAGAATGTGTGGAATTCCAGCATCTGTAAGCAACTTCATACTTTGATAAAGCACATTCTTTCTCAGCTGAAAGTGCAGTTCCGGCTGTAATACATGGATGCTGACTAAAGAATTTATGAACCTGACTTCGAATTCTGAGACTGAATACATTGCACCTTTTGAATGTAATACACTCTACAGTTGCAATCAAAATTATTCAACCCCATTCCAAATCAGGTTTATTGTGAAAATTTACAGACGTTCAGCTGTTTGCAATGGAACAAATCAAACAAAAGCAATTCGAAATAACTCAAACATGCTAATGAGAATGCTATCAAAGTCATGGTTTCCAAATTCAACTGAAAATGCAACTTATAATGACTATAATCATTGTCCTGTTGAAAGGTCCAATGAGCTTCAGCTTCCTCACAGACAACATGAGACATATATTTTCTCCTAGGATTTCCTGATACTTCAATGAATCCATCTTCCCTTCCACATGCTGCCGGTTTCCGGTGCCAGAGGATGCAAACCAGCCCCAGAACATCACCGAGCCACCACCATGCTTTGACTGTGCACAGACTGTGTTCTTTCTTTCAGCCTCTTTTTCTCCAGATATACTGCTGCTGATCCATCGTGCCAAAAAGTTCCAGTTTCGCTTTCATCGAATCCTGCAAACTTCTGTGGCTTATTTATATGATTTTGATTGAATTTTCTTGTGCCTTTGGGTTAGTAGTAGTACGCCTTTGAGTTCTGGCATGGAAACCTTCAAGTGCGTTTAGTAAGTGCCATACTGTGCTTCCATTTGAACCTCAGTGCCTGTTGCCACCAAGCCTTGCTGCAGGTCTTTGCAGTCACTCAATGGTTTTTCTACAACCTGCCTTCTCAGAAATCTAGTTGCAGCCGTTTATAGCTTCCTTTTTTCTGCCCCGTCCAGGTATTTCATGTATTTTCTGCCCCTGTCATTATAAGTTGCATTTTCAGTTGAATTTGGGGAAACCACTTGAAGCATTCAGTTGAAATATTTCCACTGCTTTTATTTGATTTGTTCATTGAAACAGCTGAAAGTCTGTAACTTGACTATAAACCTGATTTGCAATGGGGTTGAAGAATTTTGATTGCAAAACTGTAGCTGCAGACACATAAAACCTATAATGTTTGGTCATGCCACACAGCTACAGTCATTAATTGTTGTAAATAAAACTAATGCTGCATCCCCTACCATCACTGACCGTGAGAGCAGTTAGTGTGAGAAGTGCGAGAGAATGAGGGAGAAATCTGGGGAGATCTGCATTTACAAATAATCTCAGCCTGTTTTGTGAGTATACTTTAAACTAAAATATCAGCTGAAGTCAATATCGCAATCTACTTCACTTTGAGATGCCAGTGATCCTGGACCCCCCTTCTGCCTCTGGACCTGCCTGATCCATCCTGGATGCCCTTACTTCCTGGTTGGAGAGCTCACTCAATTGGAAGTCACATGCTGCTACTGAGGATGGCCCCACATGGGTGCAGCCTAAAGATCATTAGAGATAATAGTGGTGAAGCTTAACAAAACAGACTCCATATCTTCTTTTCCTTTCGGCTGTTCCCTTCAGGGGCTGCTACAGCGAATCATCTGCCTCCATCTAGCTCCTTATCCCCTGCATCCTCTTCTCTCAGACCGACTCACTCTTCAGTACCTCCTTCACTACATCCATAAACCTC
>CM042554.1:700694-890694 GCA_023630585.1 Cranoglanis bouderius
AAAAGGCATCTGGTGACTCTCAGACCATGAGAAATAAAAATTGAACTCTTTGGCCTGAATATGCTGGCGTCAGTGTCTGGAGGAAACCAGGCACCGCCATCACCTGAGCCAATACCATCCCTACAGTGAAGCATAGTGGTAAGTGGCATCAAGCTGTGGGGATGTTTTTCTAGTGGCTGGAACTGGGATACTAGTCAGGATCGAGGGAAAGACAAATGCAGGCAATGTACAGAGACATCCTTGATGAAAACCTGCTCCTGAGCGCTCTGGACCTCAGACTGGAGCGAAGGTTCATCTTCCAACAGGACAACGACTCCTAAGCAATAAGGCCAAGATAACAAAGGAGTGGCTACAGGACAACCTCTGTGAATGTCCTTGAATGGCCCAGCCAGAACCCAGACTTGAACCTCGATTGAACATCTCTGGAGAGATCTCAAAATGGCTGGGCACCGAGGCTCCCCATCCAACCTGATGGAGCTTGAGAGGTCTCTGCAAAGAAGAATGGGAGAAACTGCCCAAAAATAGGTGTGCCAAGCTTGTAGCATCATACTCAAAAAGACTTGAGGCTGTAATTGGTGCCAAAGGCTGTGGGAATACTTTATGTACGTGATTTTTTTGTTTTTTATTTTTAATAAATTTTCAAAAAAACTTCTTTCACGTTGTCATTATGGGGTATTGTTTGTAGAATTTTGAGGAAAATAATGAATTTAATCCATCTTTTTTGGAATAAGGCTGTAACATAACAAAATGTGGAAAAAGTGAAGCGCTGTGAAAACTTTCCTGATGCACTATAGATTGTTTCACTTAAGTGAACATATGTGCGATATCTATGAAAGCAGAAAAATCATTTTTTGAGTGCATTCATTTGATTCAAAAATATTGAAGTGGTATTTATGTAATTAATAGCTAGTTAGCTAGCACTGCAACATCTTAACATAGCCTTAAAATGCTAAATGTATGTTAACTATAGTAATTCAAACACAAGTATGCAAGCTAGATGGCATTGTGATGTAAGAAATATCCTTGCAAAGAAAAATAATATGAAGAAAATAATGTCAACTCTAGTACTGTCAGGGCATAACATGGTGAAATGCAACTACATGTGTTTTCCACATGGGATCATATATTACCTACATAATTATATGTGAAATGCATGTGATTTTTTAAAAATGTAATTTAGATGCTAAAGTAATGGTTTAGGAGACTCAACTTTTCCGCTTGAAACATCAGAGACACTTTATTCATATATAAATGGCCAGTGTTCCAGCTGCAAAGTGTATTTTATATGGTGGTAGATGTTTATATCTACTGTGTAGCTCTAGTTTGCACATTTTCCTCTATAGACCTCTTTTCAATTCAGACAAATGAGTTGAAAATGTAAAGCTAAAGACTTTACTTTCTGGATGTGCCTGCTAGGAAAACCTCTTCCTGTTAAACAAAGTAGAAATCTGTGGAGTATCACAAAAATAATTAAATGTTTGCTAATTTTGCAAAGATTATATATGTTTTTATGTGCATGAACTAAGCTCCCTCTAGGAGACATAAATGTCTAGTCTCTACACAGACAAAACCAGGTCCCCACTCCTAAGATAATCTACAGTTGCCACATTTGCCTGACACAGACATAGTTCCTATTTATAGAGCTGGTGTGGTACAACTCGGTACAGCAGCTGTCTACTTTTTCCTAGAGCAGTTCAAGTGGCGGAAAAGTTTGAAGGAGAAAGGACACAGAAACAAGGCTGGGAAAAAGTTTTGATACATTTTCTTCTATCTTTCCTAATATTTTTTGAAAGGCAGTTATCCACACTTTTTGGAATTCTTCTTATGGCATGGATGAGGAACTTCTGCATGGGATGAGGAGAACTTTCTGCATGGATGTAGGAACTTTCTTTTTTAAGGGGAACTACATTGACGACCTTGAGGTTGGCAGATGACAGCTTTTTTTTTTTATGTACCAAGGGTAATTTACTGAGAATAAATATGGTAGGAACACTCATGAATGTTACATTCACTACTATCCAGTATATAGTCAAAGGTACTTTGAATATATTTTCTTTTTTTAAAAACGATAAAATAAATAATTTTACATATCAATTCAAAAATATATAACCATGAAGCGTTATTTGTAAGACCTTTGAGTAGAATCTATCTCATGTTTAGAGGCAAACACAACACAAGAACTAAAAATCTGATCCTACACACCAGACTCACTGTAGAAGTGTTGCAGTGGAAAGCACTGAAGGAGATCTTTGTAATTAAAGGGCATCTAAAAAAAGAGCTGGGACAGAGGGCGAGGCTGTGGGAGAGTCATATGTGGAGGCACAGTAACTCTGAGCTCTACAAGAAGAGCTGTTTAAATCCATCTAGACTACACCCACGAAGATCTGCTCATGGATCCATATGGAGGCCACTACCACTGAACCGGAGTATAGGCAAGTGCTGTCTGTACTGGGTATGGCTCGCATGTGCCAACTGATACTGGGCTGCACCACCATGGCTTTGGTGACTCACAGCGCAGGCTTCAGTGCCACCTATGGTACCTTCTGCATGTTCGTGTGGTGCTTCTGTTTCGCCATGACATTGATGATCTTCGTGCTCGATGTGGTTCGCCTGCATGGCTGCGTGCCCATCTCGTGGGACAATTTCACTGTGGCCTTTGCCATGCTTGCCACATTAATGTACATTACAGCTTCTGTTGTGTACCCTGTGTACTTCCTCAGCAGTGATTGCCTGGCTGAAGGCTGTGAAGTGCACAACTACCGCATTGCTGTTACCGTGTGCTCCAGCATCTGTTCTCTTGCCTATGGTGCCGAGGTCCTCTCACACGGGCCAAGCCGGGCCACGCGGTGGGTTACATGGCTACTCATGTCAGGCCTACTCAAGGTAGTTCAGGCCTTCATTGCTTGCATCATTTTTGGTGCTCTGGCAAATGACAGTGAGTACCATCGCCACATTCCCACGCAGTACTGTGTAGTGGTCTCACAGTCTATGCTTTGCCATCACAGTGGTGGTGGTAGTCCTGACTGTCTCAGCGAGGACTGTAGTTCTGAGGCTGCCCTTTGACCGCTTTGTAATTACATACCCCTTCCTGTCAGTCCTGCTATACATGAGGGCTGCTGTGGTGTGGTCTGTCTTCAGTTTTGATAAGAAGTATGGATCTCCTGGGTGATCAATGATTGCCCCCAGGAAAATGCCCATGGGACAGCAAGTTGGTGGTGGCAGTGTTCACGTTTGCCAACCTGGTGTTCTACTTCATCGACCTACTGTACTCTCAGAGGATCCGCTTTGTCTCACAGACAGCAGACTAAAATAGCATGTTTTATCTGAAAAGTTTTACTACTAGTGTATCTCTCTCACTCATATATATATATATATATATATATATATATATATATATATATATATATATATATATGTGTGTGTGTGTGTGTGTATAAAGCAAAGCAAATTTTAGTCAAAAAGAGTATTTTAGTTAAAAAAATTTAATGTACATAAATAATGAAAATATTAATTCTGGATATTAATATTCTGAACTAAACTGTTGATGGAAATCCTGTGATTTTTCATGTAAACTTTCTTAACTTTCACTGTTACCTAATAACATGATTTTAGCCACAATTTTGAATTTCTAAAGCTTTTGTTTGTAAGCAAAGCAAATTCAAGCCAATTTTTTCATATGTAACCTGGTACTGATATACAAGTTTGAATTCCCAAACTCTTTTCTTCCTACCAGGGCTTCCACTTTGTTATACCTGATTGTACATGAAATCTATTAAATATATCTATTGTACTGTTCGTTAACTGTGTTTGAATGTGGAATAAAACAAAGTGGTATGTTACCCATTAAGGTGGTATAATTTTTTGGATTTCACTTTTGTGGGTTTCACTAATTTAACTGATAAAAGGTTTGACTGTTTTAGTAAATGCATGTTTCATTAATAGCTATATTAATAGATACATTACATAGAAAAAATACATATATGTAGATACAGTATGTTTCATTAACAGATTAATTCCAAAACTATTGTTGACCATGTTCAGTCTGAAATTAGTAAAATAGGTTTATTTTATATTTGGCTTATATATTTATACAAGATACAGTTGATTATATTCAAGATATTTTCACGTTGCAATTTGTTTGTTCCAGAAAATGATTTTTCAAGCAGCAGCAGTAACTTCAGCAGTAGCAACACCACCAGCAGCAGTGTCAGTTTTTTCATCATTTAATAAATAATCTCTATAAACTCCACCACTCACTACAGCAACTGATATATAATATTTTTGATATAACGTTCCTTTAAAATTAAAGCACGTACGCACTTTTGCGAAATGTAAGGTATTTGGTGATTTGGCCACTGCAACAAATACTTCTTTAAAGATAAATCCTTAAAGTTCTCATTTTAAACAATATACTATTTTTAAATAAGTAATGATTTGAGTTATATCAAAGTCACAGCAATAGCATTCACATACTTATGGGAAGACCCGAATTACTTTATTTTTTAATCAATTTTTTTTTTTCCTTGGAGGGGGTGGGTGGGTATAAGTCACTATTGTTGTGCCCAAAAATGTTAATGTTCCTGCAAATTGATGAAGTGTTGCCTATGAATAGTCTTTTTTTGTGGTCAATATGATAATACAATGACGCAATAATGGGGCACTTAGCTATTTGAATAAGAGGTCAAGAATACTTATAAAAAAAAGTGAAAAAAAATATAATGGACTATCAATCAGCAGATTATCGTTGAGCAGAGATGTGAAACATTTGCAGGGAAGAGACAAAGAAACAGTGCTATTTAGTATAGAAAGCAACACTGAAAGAATTATATAGATCACTTAGAATATATCCTTGCATTTCAGTGTCGTCAAAAATAAAAAAATAATAAAATTAGCCTCACCATTTCTTATTAATTGATTCATGAATTTCTCATCAGTTTTGGTTTGTTTTCCAGTATAAATATATAATCTTTTTTTTTTTAAATGAATAAATTAATCTGAGAAACCAAACTGCAGAGAGTGTATTTTATTTTTCATTGAGAAGCTTTATGACTAAATACACAAAAACAAGTCTTAATATCCAATGCATGTTTGCTTTTCATGTTAATGTATATTTAGATATATTTAGAAGATTTAGATTTGCGTGTAACAGCAGACCACTAGACACAGCCGTCAAAGTGCAAACTTCATGATATTAAAGGAATATATAGTAAAGTTTGTTTATTTGTTTAATTGTTCATCTAATTCTGATTGTTTAATCTAATGTCCATGTAACCTATGTTGCCTTTTTGTATGTCTTTGTTAAATTTGCGGAGAAGTTGAAAATTGATCCGTTGTTATGGTTACAATTTATTCTTGCAAAATTTTTTGTCTATGAAAAGGTTTTCATGTTTTATTAATTAAATGATAATTACTGTTTTGAATGGCTTGTTATTTTATGTAAACAATGGATCAACAAAAACATAGATTGTGTGCTGATTGTTTATTTATGTAGTCTGATTTGTTTTATTTATGATTAATGATGCATAAATAGGTTATATGAAGCTTAAAAATATATGATGAAAATTGTGGTTAAGAGAACCTAACATTCCCATAAAGGGAACTTTCTACAAACCTAAAACAATGTTCTATTTCCGTAAGGAAAACTTTCCTGGCTAACCAAAAACAAACCCTGAAAATGTATGTTCTGGGAACCAAAAGTTGTTAGCTGGGTAGCTTATTTTTATTTATCCAGATGGATATACGAACTTATTCAAAGAGGTGGCACAGTGGAGAAGAGCATATACCTGGCAAGATTTCATAAAATAAACACACAGCAACACTTGCGATACTTGCAAAATGCAATGCTTTATTGATAGCAAATAATCATTCTTCCTGCAAAGCAATGTAGTTCTTCAGCAGCATTTAGCAGGATGGTTGCTGCAACACAGACGCAGCAACACGCTGTAATTACAAACGCTTCACTACAGTCCAGTAGGTGGCGTTAATGCACCTTTCAGCTTGATATCAACCGCCTTTATTGTAAGAGGAAGAGCTTCATCATATGTCTTAATATGAATGGGTAACTTGAGCTAGCGAAAAGAAAAACAGACTACAATGCTAATTGTTATTATTGTATTGGCCTGCTGCCAAACTGCAATGTATATTTAAAAGAAAACACGACTGTTGAATAATATACGGTTTCTTAGTTGTTGTTTTTTTTTTTTTCCAGAAACTGGTATTATTAACATAACAAATGCTATCAAAATCTGACATTTTGAACCAGTAATACTAATGTAACGAGATCACAGGTGTGTGTTTATAGAGTAATTTACAACGGCTTGGAATGTGGCTCAGCCAATCAGAATCAAGGAACGGAACGATCCGTTTTATAATAATGCTATTAATAACAATTCTGAGTCTTGAACAGTAAACTCTCAAGTATCAGCTTTCTAAAGATACCTTGGTTATGTGCGTAGTCAGAAGGACTCATGGCAATATAACTGAAGTTGCCGAGATAAGTGCCAAACATTTAACCCCATTGCACTTACATGATTAACTGCATATTCTTCTTAACTAAAAGAAGAGTACAAACAGTGTGCTCCAAATGCACCCTTTATTTTCATTCATTTAGCTAATAGTAGTTACTTTCATTTTCAGGTCAAATCAGACCATATAATAGGCTGCAAGGAGAGCACTTGGCTGCCTGCCTGAATGTTTCCATCAATCAGTGGTGTAATGTAACGAAATAATAATACTTCGTTACAGTACTAAAGTATTTTTTGGGAGAATCTGTACTTTACTTGAGTTTTTATATTTCTGTCAACTTTCACTTTTACTTTCACTACATTTCTTAAATAAAAATGTATACTTTATTCTGATATATTTCCCAAAGCATCTTCGTTACTACAAAATAAAATTGAAGAACACAGACTGCATGCAAGCAGATTTGACGAATCAGTGGTCCAGTGCTTGCAAGTTAAATCACTGGTTAAATCCCAATACTCAAGCCTAGGTGTTCCACTCGACAATAATGACAATGTTAGTTATTAACAGACACCCCAACTTCCGGGAATCTCTCGCATTTTAATGGCGGCTCCCTGAAGCCCGCATATACAATATCCCGGAAATAGAGTTGTTTTTTTGTTTTTTTTTAGAGCGAGAGAGACAGAGTTCAATGGTGTTAGAAGTTTCCCCTCGTTTTTCGAGTGGCGGACTCGAACACTTCCGCATTCCACTGCGCGCTTTCCAGCGCTATTCAAAAACTCTCCGATGGAGATTTCATTCACAAAGACTCTCGTGTTGTTTACCTCTGCCATGTGCTCATGTTTTCGGTTACGTCATGTCTCCGCCTCCTGTGTTTCCATGTGCTCATGTTTTGGTTTGTGTCATGTCTCCGCCTCCTTAATTCTTTAATTCTTAATTCTGGTTCAGGTTCGTCTAATTCATTCTGTGTAATCATGAGTTTCAGCTGTTTGTGATTTTCTTTGTGTTTAAATACGCCACTCCGTTTCCGCTTCGGTGCGGAGTATTAGTTTAGCTTAGCGTGTGTTTAGCTTGTCATAGTTATTCATATGATAGTCTTGTGTAGTCTAGTAGATGTGTTTAACCGTACGCTTTGTTCCGGTGATTCCCACATCACCACTCTTGTTTTCTACAGCCGGGATTATAATTTGTTTTGTTCATAGTATGGATTCTTATTTTTTGGAATAAACTCTTCTATATCTACTGACGTCTCCGCAGCGCATGCATCCTGACTCTCTTCCGACCAACACGTCTGTGTTTCGTCACAAATGGTCATTTCTAATAGGCCTAGTAGATGGGCTCTGAGAAATCAAGAGAGCGAGTGACAGACGTGGTGAGAGAGTGACACAGCGCGCGTCCTGATTAGTCTCTCTTTGTGCTAACTAATCTATCAGTCTTCTCGGTAGGCGGGCTTTACAGTCGACCTCTGTCTCTCTGTCTCTCTCTCTCTCTGTCTCTCTGTCTCTCTCTCTCTCTCTCTCTCTCTCCAGTTCATCCTCAGTTCGGTTCAGTTTAGTGTCTGCAGTGCCATGGCAGAGTGTCTAAATAAAATAAAATAAAAAAAGTACAAAACGCACTTCACCCTAGACTACACTAAAGTGTACCCATGCATAATAGGGGTAAAAGGTAGAAACAACGGCTGTGTAGCTCACTGCACTGTTTGCAGCAGTGATTTCTCAATTGCCCATGGTGGGTTAAATGACTGTAAAAGACATGTTGAGGTGAGTTTAATGTCATTCGTCCATTAGCATAGCTAACGTTATTTTAACTAGCTGCTATAAGCAGCTACTGTATTGATGTCTAGGTGATGAGGCCAAACTCCCTGTAGGCATGTGTAAAGTAGTTATTGAATAAATAAAAAAAAATGACTCCATGAGTTGAATAATACAATAATATAATATAATACAAAACAGTGTAAGTACATATTTTTGGAGGTTTGGATGTCTGTATCAGTTAAAATAAAAACTTAACAGAATCTTTTTGCTCAAACTGTGTATAGTACAATATTAGAGTTCTGCCACACTGCAGAAAACAGACCGTCAGCCATATGGTGAGTTTTTTTACTCTGAAAGTTTTGCAATTTGGCAAATTGAATGACATGTTGCCCCTGACAAAGCTGCTAGAGACTGAGCTCTTTGTTCCTTTCGAGAGCTTCAGCTTGAAGACTTTGTTTTGTAGGCTCCATTTTTAAGGTGGTGTACATGCTTAAAAAGAATGAACTTTTTGTATTAACAGCATTTACTTGTACTTTTACTTTCAATACTTAAGTACATTTAAAAAAAAATACTTTTCATACTTAAGTACAATAAATATCAGATACTTTAATACTTTTACTCAAGTAATATTCTAAAAGGTGACTTTAACTTCTACCAAGTCATTTTCTGGTTAGATATCTGTACTGTACCATCCACCACTGCCATCAATGGGCCAAGCCCAGAGGAATTCAACTACAAAAAGGCATTAGAACTGTTTTTCTCAAAGCCCAGGAAAATTAAATGTCCAAATTCAGGGAGCAGAGTTTGCCAATACGGATGTAGGGAGAGTTCATCAATACCATGTCCTCCTCATCCAGTATATTTTTTTATTTTCTAAAAATAAACCAGTTCAACATAGGTAACCACTTTTGCTTCATTTCTTTGATTGCTCAAATGTATGCTCTAGTCATTTTACTGTTTTGACTATTTGTGTACCATGGTAAATGTCTTGTTTACCATGCTTTGTGGGGGTGACTTTTTGCCGTGTCATTACCATTTATATCTATACTTTAATTTATAATTAAATTACTATTAGAGCACAAAATTGTTTACAAGAGTATAAAGTTCTTCATAGCCTTTAATTTTGCTCTCAAAGTGCACCAGATTGATATACTTTAAAGTGTAAAAATTTTACATGCAGTCTGCCCCTGATCCCCTTTGAGGGTCAGAGGTCCACCCACCACAGTCTCAGAAAATCCAGTGGGAACCACTGTGTTGGCATACATTTGGTTAAATTGTGACTTTTTCCCCACGGTAATATAATGGCATTGACATCAGGACATCCTGAAAAGCCTGGTCATCTACCTGAATGAAGACTGAGAGTCTTTTTCAGGCTCTGGTTAAAGGCATTAAAAACATCTGGGTAAAAAGGTGGTACTTCAACTGGTAGCTACAAGAAACATTGACAGGAGTATAAAGAAATGTCAGAGTTGGGGATTGATATTGTTTAATGTGAACACTCTGCTTAGTATTCATCTTATCAACCTTTTTCCCTCTCTGTCTCCGTATTAACACTTTCTCCTCCTGTCCTCTCTGTGAACACCCCTCCCTTCTCTGTTCCTGTGTTGGCACCTCTCTTCTTTGTTTCTCTGTTGATTTAGGTGTGGACAGAGGAAGCCCTCACCATTTGTGTATTCCTCTGTCTCCCAAATACCATTTGCAAACAACATCTCTTTTTATTACTTCCTAGAAACCATATATGGTCTTACATTAATAGGCTTCCTGTTCTATGCAAATACACCTTCCAGCTGACCAATCAATAGATAACCCTTGTCTCTGTTGTGTGCCAAGCCAGATATATATGCTGACTTTTCTTTGAATGAAGAGAGATCCTGCCATTTGAACTTTGTGTGTCTGTGTGTCATTTGGCAAACTCTCCCAAGATCTTGGTGCAGGAAGCGTGCAGCAGGGCCAGGGCACCATCTTTCTTGTGTACTCTCACTTTCTCTCTTCTTAGGAATTGTAACCCAGAGATTCAATATTTTAAAACCTAATAGGGATATTCTCAAAGGCTTGTGGTATTCATATAAATAGGATTTGCACTGTGTTTGTGTTGATATTTGAAATATAATTGTTATGGAGTTTTCCTAATAAGACTGGATAAGATTATATGAATTGAGTACTTTTGAGTGGGTAGAATACATGCTAAACTTGAGGTCACTACTTGATTGTTATTTTTTTTTGCTGTTTAATAAATATACTTCATGCAGATTTTGTCTCACTTGTCTATGGGGATCACATAAGTAAAAAAAAAAAAAAAAAGGAATTTTATCAATGTAATTATTTCAGTAAATTATTGTAGAATGAGTTGGACTAACAAATAATTTAAAGTTTACTAATGCATTAATTTGAGTAGGGGTTCAAGCCTGAAGGGCTGAAACCGTATTGTAATTGTAAGGATTATTATTATTATTATTATTATTATTATTATTATTATTATTATTATTATTATTATTATTATTATTCTGCCCTAAAACTGATCATGTAAACCGTAAGTCATCGAGAGCTGAAACTTTGAGGAAAGGTAGTCCCCCCCAGAGTACTACAGCATCGCAAAGTTTCAGCCCAATTGGCCAGATGGTGGTGCTATAGTGAGCATTTTTAGGAAAATGGCCATAACTTTTGAACCGTTTGTCACAGATTCAAGTGTCTAATATCTATAGAATCCTTGGGACAAGACGAACAAAATTCAAATATCCAATTTCCAATTTCATTTCTATCTATTAAACTTTTTCTGCCCTATTGGATTTTTTGTAAAATTACTTTTGGGAACTAGTCCTACGCTTTTTCGTCCGATTGGGACAGTGCCAAACGATTCTATGGAGTCTCAACATCAATAATTATCAAAGTTTGAACTTTTTTTAAACTTTTTTTTTTTAACTTGAGCTACGGTATGTGAAAACACAGGAAGTAGGCGTGGCCAGTTTTACGTAAATGGCTATAACTCTTGAACGAAATGAGATATCTTCACCAAACTTGGCGGGCTTATGTATGAGGTCAAACTAAGGTCGCATAAAAACTGTGTGCATTGTGTCACATGGTGGCGTTGTAATACCAAAAAAAAAAACATGAAATTGGCTGTATCTATGGAACCGTTGATCTGATTGACTTCAAAATTTGCATACAGTTTGTCTTTGTCTCAGCTGACATCATTGTCTATGAGGACATTCACTTATGTTGAAAAGCATGGCCACCATCAGCCAATCAGATTTCAGCAGCTATTAGACAAGGTTAACAATGGCTGATCGTAGCGAAAATTGGTGGACCTATTTGACTCTTGGTCTAAGAGGTTTGTGCAAAGTTTTTAAAAATCATGGTTTTTGTAGGTGTTAACGGTTGTATATAACGCAGTGTTGTCAAAAACACAAGTAATATATATCAAATGATAGCTCTTGTAATTCTAAAAACTTTGCAAGAACCATTGGTGTCCGTCAAACTGCTCAGTAAATATTTCAGATAATGTTAAAAACCTACTTTTGTGAACTAGTCATAGGTTTTTTGCTCAGTGTCAACTAAACAAATGCTACAACATTCTCTGGAGTGTATTTATAAATAATTATCAAAAAAGTTTAACTTTCGATTCTACATGTCAAGGGCATGCCAAAAGTAAAGGTACTGGACTTGGCCACATTAGGTACATAGTAATAACTCTTAAACAGACCAAAATATTTTCACCAAACTTGGTATACTTATGTAAGGGCTCATGACACAGTCACACTAGGCTTTAGCGCTACAGCCGTGGGCCAAAAGTTTTGAGAATGACACAGATATGAATTTTTACAAAGTCTGCTGCCTCAGTTTTTATGATGGCAATTTGTATATACTCCAGAATGTTATGAAGAGTGATCAGATGAATTGCAGTTAATTTCAAAGTCCTCTTTGCCATGAAAATGAACTTAATCCCAAAAACATGTCCACTGCATTTCAGCCCTTCCACAAAAGGGCCAGCTAACATCATGTCAGTGATTCTCTCGTTAACACAGGTGAGAGTGTTAACGAGGACAAGGCTGGAGGTCACTCAGTCATGCCGATTGAGTTAGAATAACAGACTGGAAGCTTTAAAAGGAGGGTGGTGCTTGAAATTATTGTTCTTCCTCTGTTAACTATGGTTACCTGCAAGGAAACACGTGCAGCCATCATTGTTTTGCACAAAAAGTGATTCACAGGCAAGGATATTGCTGCTAGTAAGATTGTACCTAAATCAACCATTTATCGGATCATCAAGACCTTCAAGGAGAGAGGTTCAACTGTTGTGAAGAAGGCTTCAGGGCGCCCAAGAAAGTCCAGCAAGCGCCAGGACCGCCTCCTAAAGTTGATTCAGCTATGCGGATCGGGCACCACCAGTGCAGAGCTTGCTCAGGAATGGCAGCAGGCAGGTGTGAGTGCGCCTGCATGCACCGTAAGGCTAAGACTTTGAGGATGGCCCGGTGTCAAGAAGGGCAGCAAAGAAGCCACTTCTCTCCAGGAAAAACATCAGGACAGACTGCTATTCTGCAAAAAGTACAGGGATTGGACTGCTGAGGACTGGGGTAATGTCATTTTCTCTGATGAATCCCCTTTCTGATTGTTTGGGGCATCTGGAAAAAGCTTGTCTGGAGAAGAAAAGGTGAGCGCTACCATCAGTCCTGTGTCATGCCAACAGTAAAGCATCCTAAAACCACTCATGTGTGGGGTTGCTTTCTCAGCCAAGGGAGTGGGCTCACTCACAATTTTGCCTAAGAACACAGCCATGAATAAAGAATGGTACAAAAACATCCTCAGAGAGCAACTTCTCCCAACCATCCAAGAACAGTTTGGTGAAGAACAATGCCTTTTCCAGCATGATGGGGCACCTTGCCACAAGGCAAAAGTAATAACGGTGGCTCAGGAACAAAACATCGACATTTTGGGTCCATGGCCAGGAAACTCCCCAGACCTTAATCCCATTGAGAATTTGTGGTCAATCCTCAAGAGGCGGGTGGACAAACAAAAACCCACAAACTCTGACAAACTCCAAGCATTGATTATGCAAGAATGGGCTGCTATCAGTCAGATGTGGCCCAGAAGTTGATTGACAGCATGCCAGGGCGAATTGCAGAGGTCTTGAAAAAGAAGGGTCAACACTGCAAATATTGACTCTTTGCATAAACTTCATGTAATTGTCAATAAAAGCCATTGACACTTATGAAATGCTTGTGATTATACTTCAGTAACATCACATCTGACAAAAAGATCTAAAAACACTGAAGCAGTCGACTTTGTGAAAATTAATATTTGTGTCATACTCAAAACTTTTGGCCATGGCTGTACACTGGCTTCCATTCAAACGCATCTAAAAATGGCAGACCGGAAACGCAAGCTCATGCGTAGAATTTTGTACCACGCTGCGTGATGAAAGTTCAAATTTGGTGAACTCTGACCCATGAATCGTGATCATGTGAAGACGCAGACCATTAGATGTTCGCGATGTCACTGTGTGACCTTTTAGTAAAAAAAAAAAAAGAAAAAGAAAAGATAAGAAATTCAAAATCGGAAGTGCTAATTTCAGCAGGTTCGAGCTATCCTGTACTTTACAACATATGTTTAAAAGCTTATAAAACAACTTAAAGAGAGTCTGCCTGGTTTATGTGTTGTTGAAAACAGGAACAGATGGTATATTTAACAGATGGAAACATAAAAAAATTTCTAAACAATATAAGTGCAAGCACGCCAGAATCCATATTGAAGCAGCGAAAGTTTTGATGGATGATGTCATATCCTGTTCCCGCCCATATTCACAGTAGGAAGGGGTGAGGTCTGGAAAGAGGGGTGGTTGGCAACTCTGACCCTCTGTCCCAAATGGCACACTTTGCCCTTGTGGCCCTCCTCTGAGTCCACACTTTGGTGATGTCAGCTAATGCAGACCTATGGGTGCTAAGGTGTGAATCCACGCCGGATGATGGGGCTATTAATAGACGGCTTTTGGGATGGACTTGACGCTGTGACGCCGAAAGAGGAAGATGTTGCCGGTTGTTGTTGTTTTCACTGTGGCGCTAGCCAGATGGCTTGCTAAAGGATATTCTGAAAGTAGTACTGAACAATAAATACAAAAACAGCATCGCTTTTATCAGATAACCATCGACAATGGTCATAGCCTGAAGTTATATTCCATTTTAATTGACTATAATTTCACGCTTTTTATCTTCAAACTATATAATGAAATATTACTAAAAGCTAGAGCTACAGTTCAATTACTACTACAGTTAAAAACTACTACTACAGTTTAGAGTTGTGGATGTAAGCACAGAATATGAAGTTGTGGTGGTGGAGGTCTGGTTTGGGAATCAGAGCATTAGAATAATTAATTTTTACAATCCATGTATGAGATTAAGCAGTGATTTATTAGGAAACATTGGGTATGAGGAAAGAAATAGGGTGGTGTGGTGTGGAGATTTTAATGCACATAGCACATTATGGGGCAGCGTAAACACAGATAGTCATGGACATGTAGAGGATGTTTGGATTCAAGAAAGTTGGTGTGTATTAATGATGGCAGTTATACAAGAATGGACACAGCAAAAGGGAGATATTCAGCAATTGATCTGACAATAATGTCACAAAGTTTAGCAAAGGAAAGTGTATGGAAGGTTTTGGATCACACTTCTTTAGGAAGTGATCATTTCCCCATAATAAGTAAAATTGGAGTTAACATCAGTAAGTATGGAGAAAATACCAAGATGGAAATTTAAATCTGCAGATTGGGATAAATTCAAAGAGATATGAGGGAAGATTAAATGATTAAGTGAGTCAGCAGAAGATGTAGAAGAACTAAATAGCAAAATTAGTAGAAGTTTATGTGAAGTTGCAGAAGAAGTGATGGGAAAAGGGACTAGAGGAAACAAAGCAGTACCATGGTGGGCAGAAGAATGTAGGATGGCAATTAAAGTAAGAAACAGATCATTAAGGAAAGTAAGGAAGACTTTTTCATTTGATGATTTTATCATGTATAAGAGAGCTCATGCAAAAGTTAGGAAATGGTTAGAATCGCTAAAAGAAGGCCATACATCTCTCCATACAGGTAGAACCTTTCGCACTCCACCAGAAAAGAGGCAAAGCCCAGGCAGGATTGTCAGTGCGGCAGGAAAGCCAGACATTTCCTGGATCAGTGCTCCTCAGAGACGTGGGAATATTGATCTGGATTCCTGATGTGCCGCAAGCCTCCCCGATCGAGCAGGAATGTACCCTTGTATACTCACTGATACGTGGTACATTCCTGCTCGATCGGGAGGCTTATGCGTATTAGGAATCCAGGTAGTTTTATATATAGTTCAGCATCGTGTCATGGATGTGTCATGGTCACAGACATTAAGAATATGTTGTGATGCATTTAGAACATAACCAATAGTATCACTACAAGTGGAAATGGGGAAATCAAGGAACAGAAATATTCTTTGTATGGGTACCACCACATGAAGGGGTGGAAGGGGATGAGGAAGCAGATGATATAGCCAAGACTTTAAAAATTCAGAAATTGACATAAGTATACCATTAAGTAAATTTTAAATAAAAGGGTTAATAAAAAGAGCAGTAAAAGGAATGTGGCAGGAAATGTGGGATAAGGAAAGAAAAGGAACACAATTGTACAGTATACAAAGGGAAGTAGGTCATAAGAGATCGAGGTGTGGTAATAGAAGGGAGGATTCGGTTATTTCACGTCTCCGAATAGGGCACACAGCACTAAACCAATCATTACATATCATAGGAAAACATGATACAGGTTTGTGTAGTGCATGTGGACTCCCAGAGACAGTGGGGCATGTGTTATTACAGTGCACACATTGTAATAATGAAAGGGACATGCTTGTAAATCAAATCAATGTATTAGGTATGAATGGTTTGTCACTTCAGAATTTGCTAGGAAAGTCACCAGAAGTTTATAAGGTTTTACTAAAATATTTAAAAGCAACAAATCTATTTAACAGAATTTAATACAGATGTGATTTTTTTTCTCCTTCCTTTTTATTTTCTTCAACATTGACGCTCCACACTCCGTCTCAGTAGGTGGCGGAAATGCACAGTAAGTTTGCTTGCCAACCACCACAAAACCTAAAGAAGAAGAAGAAGAAGCCGAAGAAGAAGAATAAGAAGAGGAACCCATTCGCAGCGGTGTCCAAATACGCATGCTTCAAGCCTATTTTGACTGCGGCATAACCACACTCGGGAGGAAGACGTTGTTAACATGGTCAAAAACAGTCGAACTAAAGCTTCAAAATTATCTCTTCAGCAAACAGAAGAACGGAATCCAAGGTAGGAATTATTACAATACGTGGACGAATATTCGGTTGTATTGATAGATGAATGTCGGCTTTTAGGTGTTCTGAGTGCTAGTAAAGTTAGCACGTGTTGCTTCTTTTCAGAACAAGAGACAAGTTAGTTCTTGTTATCACTTACGCAGGGTTGCCAACTCTCACGCATTTGGCGTGAGACACACGGTTTTAGGCTCTTTCGGTGTTAGGCTCTTTGTCACGATCCATAAATGTGTATAATGTGAATTTAAAAACCGGAAATGCTGCTGGTTTTGCTTATAACTTTATTTATATTCATTTTAGCAACACAAAATATCTCTTAAACTGACCATTATACATGTACCTTAACATTTGAGAAAGATATTGGTGCATTATATACTCAATGTGAATGTAGACCATAAAATATGGCAAATTTGTACAAAATAAGCTTCAGCTTCACACATTGGCACCCAGCAAAATTAAACATACACATTGTAAATTTACTAAAACTGTGATGTATTATACATCAAAATTTTCAGTAGGCACTGTGTAATCACAGAAACATAAAGAAGCAGCACACTTTGGCCCAAGTTGGCAGAAATGACTCAAAATGCGACCACACTCCCTTAATTATGAATAATGCCAAAATGAACAATTCTACAACAGATTCATTGCAGCTGAAAATCAGCTTAAAATAATGCACAGCACATCTTTACTCATCAGTATCATCCCTATCACTATCATCAGAGCCATCATCCCATGTAGCTCTTTCCTCTGTTTCCTGGGAAACATTTGCACAATTTTGGCACCAACAAAAGCAGTACAAGACAGTCTTGCAGACATACAGGAACATCTTCCAGTCTCACATTTGCCTTGCTTGCAACTGCAGTGGATTACCTGCAACATAATTTCAGGGGCAGGATTTCTAGTCATCCAGGTCACTGTTAACCAGTGGAGGTGCCATCCACTGCCAACGGGTAAAGGGGCACACATTATACCTTTCAGAGAATGTCTCATTATGGCTGCTTGGTAGTTTGGCCTTTAGCAGTGTTGGTGCAGGGCATCACTTGTTGGGGGCATGGATCGCTCTGGCAAAGCAGACGATACCATGCAGAATGCTTTGCATCTTGCATCGCTCACATTTTCGGCAGATGACTGGCCATACAGGTGGCACACATATTTGCAAAGTATGTCAAAGGTAGACTGGTCCAGCTTCAAAGTGTTACCAAGATTTGTAAATGCATTCAGGTATTCTCTTTCTCGCAAGCAACAGAAAATGCCTTTCTTTTGCCTTTGCCATAAAAGGCACTTGTAGAGTCACAACCTGAGAATGTATAGATCCCAATAAGTGCCAAACACACAGTGGTGCCAAGAGCTGATGACACCTTAGCCAAATCAATGATCCTTGTTTTGTTGCCAACCACCATGAAAAAATACAACCTACATGGTAAATCTGGCTGCAGACTTAAAGCAATTACTACCACATCAGTATCAGGGCTCTTGATGACTACAGTTTGATGTTCATGTGCAGCATGTTGTGCATGTAAAAACAACCTGGTGTCACATTCCTCATGATCACATGTCTGATCTTCAACAGCACTGAGAGTCTGTAAACCCTGCATTACGGTCATGCAGTGACACAGGTCTCCATGTGCTATGTACAAGCTTAAGTCCTTGCCCACAGTGGTAAGATCAGCATCTTGCCACACAACAAAGAGGAATTCTGCCAGTGCCTCTTTGTTTGTTCCATCTGATAGAAACTTTTTCCATTGTGTTGGTGTCTTCTGATCCCGTCCATAAATTTTCACCAGTTGTGTACAACCACCAGCTCTATGTGACCGTTAAAGATTTTTAATACTCATTTCCGGATAGTAGACTTTGTCAAGAACCTGGTGTACTGTCTGTAACAGGACTTGTGGTATCGTACCTCCAGAGACACACAGTCTTTGTCTTGAATATGCACAAGAATGCTAGTGTCTTCTTTCATCTCAACAGCTTTCAGCCATTGGCCTGTAAATAAATATATAAATATAACGAAACAAATTTCTAAATAAAAACCATTATGTAAAAACTGTGTTAACAGTTAAGCAATATTGAGTGTTCTGGCTGTAGCTGTATGCAAAATGCAAATCTGTAAACATTAAATAAATTATGTAATTGTAATTTAAATTTAGCCATGGTGTCCAGCATATGGCATAAAACTTCAAAGTTCAAATGTGTGTTTGTGTGTTTGTTTACCCACCTGCTGACAATGTTTCTGCCTGTGAAAGATGGTCCTTCTGGCGCTTGCCTGCCACAGTAATGTACTTGTCCGCTTTCTTACAAATGATGCACAAGGCAGGAAGCACAGGACCTGCACAAGCTACTGGCAGGCCCGGCCCTGGACCTAAGTTTCTTTGTCGGACATTCAGTTATTGAGGTACTACTACCGATGACACAGACTGGTCTTTGTGAGCATCTTGAACTTCAGGACGCTGTGTGACACGCTTTCTCTGCCGTGATCCAAGCGCTTCTTGTCAATGAAACGCCTGTAGCAAGTGGAGTGAAACCCAGCGCTGGGAACATTTTCAAACTCGATTTCCAGACAATGTTTGTATGTTTCTGCTATTCTCTGATTCTCACCCTGCAAACCAAGCCACCATTTGACGCTATTTCTGAATGTATCCCATTGTGTGCGTGTAAAATCCTTTGTTTCTTCTTTTCTTTATGGACGTGAGATGCATATAGCATTGTTTATAATCCTTTTTATGGAGTTTTGAAGGAGGTCTGGCCGCACTTTCCTCTTCTTTGCTACTCAATATTGACAACAAGGGCGCAGACATCTTGGTCTCATGTTTACATGTCGCTCCAAAAAGCGGTCGCTTTATTGGTCGTGGCTTCCCACACGTGACACGACGCCTAATCACTCATCATCAAAATATGATTACGTGAGTAAGGAACTATTGCCGACTTTAAACACTTATAAAAATAAACTGCAGGATTATACATGGAGAATTTTTTTTTCTCACTCAAAACCAATAGATCTTTTTATTGGAATGAAAAGAATTTAGTGCCCCATATATGGGAACGGATTAAACGAAAAACGGCTTCACCTTACGGCCTATGGTATTCCATGTGATAAAACATCAAAAGTACCACACAAAACTGGTGTGGTAACTGTGTAGTATTGTGTTGTTTTTTGGGACGCTTTACCACAGGATTCTGTTGTACAGTGTGTAATATTCCTGTGATATTCTTGGTAATATTCTATGGTATTCCTGCACTAAAAATGTTGTTTGTCCATGATAAACCATATTACTTACTGTACAGTGGGTATAGAAAAGAATCACCCCTCCAAAAATTTATTGTAAACTCAATAAGGTGTACCTTATCACCACCTTAATGGCACACAAAGCCAATTGACTTTCAACTGTTATCAGCTGTGGTCATTTTTATTAGCTCAGCATGAAAAAAGCTTTCCTGGAGCATTTTTCAGTCCTTGGTAGAGCAACTGAAGCAAACAATCAACTATGGGTGGGACTGTCAAAAGATCTCTGGGATAAAGTTGTGGACAGGAGATGGATACAAAAATTTCAAAGGCTTTATCAATGCCTAGAAGCACAGTGAAGTCTATTATTAAGAAGTGGAAGGTATTTGGTACAACACAGACCCTCCCTAGATCAGGACGCCGCCCAAACGGGACGAGAGAGGAAGGAGGAAACTGGACAGAGAGGCTACGAAGAGGCCTCCAGCAACTCTGAAGCAGGTGCAGGAATTTGTGACAGAGTGGTCAGTGTGTGCATGTGACAGCAATATCCCACATTCTCCACCAATGTGGCTTGTATGGGAGGGTTGCAAGAAAAAGCCACCCACGACTGAGCTTTGCCAAAACGCACCTTGAAGATTCTGAGGCCACATGAAGAAAGGTGTTATGGTCAGATTGAATTATTTGGCCTCAACACCAAACGATATGTCTGGTGGAAATCCAATACAGCTCACCATCCAAATAACACCATTCCTACAGTAATGCATGGAGGTGGTAATATCCTGTTATGGGGGTGTTTTTCTGCAGCAGGGACTGGAGCACTTGTCAGGATAGAAGGAAAATGGATGGGGCAAAATACCGTCAAATTCTTGAGGAAAATCTGCTGCCCTCTGCCAGAAAGTTGTCAATGGGAAGAAGGTTTTCCTTCCAACATGACAATGACCCAAAGCACACAGCAAAACTGACCACACAGTGGTTGAAGGAGAAAAAGGTGAATGTCCTTGCATGGCCTAGTCAGAGCCCAGACTTAAACCCCATTGAAAATCTGTGGAATGACTTGAAGACTGCAGTCCACAAATGGTCACCATCAAATTTAACTGAAGTTGAGCAGTTCTGCAAAGAAGAGTGGGCAAATATTGCAAAGTCTAGATGTGCAAAGTTAGTAGAGACATATCCCAACAGACTAAACGCTGTAATTAAAAAAATTAAGGCAAGGGGGTGATCCTTTTCCAACTCAGTGGTTCTGTTTTTTTATTTTTGTTTAAGTGTTGGTGTTATATCTTTCACTTGGATGTTATAAGTTGCACTGAGTAAATACAGCTGGATAAGACAAAAACTGTGTCCTGTCTTCATTTCAGGCTGAAAAGCAACAAAATGTGATTATTTTTAAGGGGGTGATTCTTTTCTATACCCACTGTACATACTTGTCATAATCTGAAAATATATGTAGTACACATGCAAGACAAGGCTTTAGTGGTCACATCCCAGCTAACACAGTTACATTGTGAAGACATGACCGGATCATATTCGTTGCAATGATGTACCAAATAACATTCCAGCAATGTAACTTTGAGATTCCAGTATTCGGCATGGCGACGGTATAGTCGATTATATCTACATAACATAAATGTAATATTCCAACTCGCTCATCTGCACAAAATGAAGCAAATACAGAAGTGAACTTGCTATGAATGTGATATTAAGAATGTGTACCTCAAATTTTGAAAACAGTCTTTCCTAACAACGCACTGAAACATGAAGAATAAATATTAAAGCAATGGATTTCAATCTGATCGAGAATTATATAACAAACATACAGTATCTCACAAAAGTGAGTAAACCCTCACATTTTTGTAAATATTTTATTATATCTTTTCATGGGACAACACTGACGAAATGACACTTTGCTACAATGTAAAGTAGTGAGTGTACAGCTTGTATAACAGTGTAAATTTGCTGTCCCTCAAAATAACTCAACACACAGCCATTAATGTCTAAACCGCTGGCAACAGAAGTGAGTACACCCCTAAGTGAAAATGTCCAAATTGGGCCCAAAGTGTCAATATTTTGTGTGGCCACCATTATTTTCCAGCACTGCCTTAACCCTGTTGGGCATGGAGTTCACCAGAACTTCACAGGTTGCCACTGGAGTCCTCTTCCACTCCTCCATGACAACATCACAGAGCTGGTGGCTGTTAGAGACCTTGCGCCCTCCACCTTCCATTTGAGGATGCCCCACAGATGCTCAGTAGGGTTTAGGTCTGGAGACATGCTTGGCCAGTCCATCACCTTTACCCTCAGCTTCTTTAGCAAGACAGTGGTCGCCTTGGAGGTGTGTTTGGGGTCGTTATGTTGGAATACTGCCCCACGGCCCAGTTTCCGAAGGGAGGATCATGCTCTGCTTCAGTATGTCACAGTACATGTCACAGTACACTCCCCAGTGCCGCAGCACTCATGCAGCCCCAGACCATGACACTCCCACCACCATGCTTGACTGTAGGCAAGACACACTTGTCTTTGTACTCCTCACCTGGTTGCCACCACACACGCTGACACCATCTGAACCAAATAAGTTTATCTTGGTCTCAACAGACCACAGGACATGGCTCCAGTAATCCATGTCCTTAGTCTGCTTGTCTTCAGCAAACTGTTTGCGGGCTCTCTTGTGCATCATCTTTAGAAGAGGCTTCCTTCTGGGACGACAGCCATGCAGACCAATTTGATACAGTGTGTGGCGATGTTCTGAGCACTGACAGGCTGACCCCCACCCCTTCAGCCTCTGCAGCAATGCTGGCAGCACTCTTCTGCAAAGCCAACCTCTGGATATAATGCTGAGCACTTGCACTCAACTTCTTCGGTCGACCATGGCGAGGCCTGTTCTGAGTGGAACCTGTCCTGTTAAACTGCTGTATGGTCTTGGCCACCGTGCTGCAGCTCAGTTTCAGGGTGTTGGCAATCTTCTTATAGCCTAGGCCATCTTTATGTAGAGCAACAATTCTTTTTTCAGATCCTCAGAGAGTTCTTTGCCATGAGGTGCCATGTTAAACTTCCAGTGACCAGTATGAGAGAGTGTGAGAGCGATAACACCAAACTTAACACACCTGCTCCCCATTCACACCTGAGATCTTGTAACACTAATGAGTCACATGACACCGGGAGGGAAAATGGCTTATTGGGCCCAGTTTGGACATTTTCACTTAGTGTACTCACTTTTGTTGCCAGCGGTTTAGACATTAATGGCTGCGTGTTGAGTTATTTTGAGGGGACAGCAAATTTACACTGTTATACAAGCTGTACACTCACTACTTTTCATTGTAGCAAAGTGTCATTTCTTCAGTGTTGTCCCATGAAAAGTTATAATAAAATATTTACAAAATGTGAGGGGTGTACTCACTTTTGTGAGATACTGTATGTTCACATTTATAAGAAACACAGTCCCCATGTTAACAGGTTAGAGCATTCACACTGCACACAGATACAGTACGGCAATCTGCTACAGGAGCGGTGCAAAATATACTAATACAGCAAGGGGGCAGCAGTTGTTTCAGAGTCTATTTTTGCTGTCCTGCACACAGAGAATTAAATAAGGGGTAATCCACGGCTAGGTGTGCATTAAAATAAAAATCCATAAAATCCTGCCACAAGAAACATATACTTACAAAAATATAACGTATACTACTATAATACTATTCAATAAATATATTAATTAATTAGTTAATAATAAATGTAAACTTCATAAATATCTTAGAGTGGAGTAGAGTGTCTGTGAAAGAACTGCAGTGGACACAAACAACAACAAATCAACATGTGAACGACTTACAATGGATATGAATTAGTAAAATATTACTATATGTATTTTTTGAAGTTATTGTTCAAGTTTTTCCTCCAACTAAATTGTTATAATATAAAACCACACTTACACCTTACAAAACTGAAAATTCTGTAGATATAATATCATGTTTGTTATATAATTGTTGATCAGATTGGAAATCCATTTAGTAAATCATCCTAACTTGATTGACTGTTTCATTTCTTGCAACGGAAGTTATGCTCGACACTTACTTCCATATTGCAACGTATTTACAAAACTGCGGGCAGGACTTGCTTTTATCCATCAGCTGTTGATTGAATAATAGAAAGTGGCTGGATTACAAACACACGCTGTATGACAGGGTGCTGGAGTAGAGGGATTGAACCAGCTCTCGCCAGCATTCACGCCATCGTGAGAAGAATCATTAAGTAAGGAGTGGGTAGGGGGTTAATGTTCTTAAAGATTTAAAGATTATGAGGACATACCTTATTTATTATTTTTTAAAAATATTTATGTGCACGGCTAAATCATTTATTATAAACACTGCAACATTCCATAAAAAATAAGACTTGTTGATTTTGGTGACTATAATCGTGTTGCTCGCTTAAAAACAGGTGAATTACGCCAGATATAGGCTACATCTTTAACATATTCAAGTCCGACACATATGCACATGCTTATGAGCGATGGATCAAGCGCGAGCAGCAGTCATAATGTAAAATGACCACTGACTAGTGTTGAAGTTTAGAAAATGTGATGATAGTTTAGTTTATTGTGTTATGGCCAATTTAAAACTAAAAGGGAAGTAAAATCTATCTCAGATTTGACCTCAGGCCATCTCACAAGTCTCTCGCTTGTGTGCAAATTAACAAAACAGGGTATTTAATTACGAAATTAAGCTTGAAACACATAGAAAATACAACACATTCCACACCTAGAGTGACATTAAACGTTACATGGGCAAAGTATATGACTAAAGATAGATTTATAGCGCTTTACCTTTTCCTCAGTGTTCGCCCATCAGTTTGAAATCGGCAGTTACTGGCAAAATTAGGCGCATGCGCAGTACTCCAAAATCTGATTCTGCGCGCTAACAGTTTAAAATTCAAAGAGAAGTCTCGTGCCTTCATTAAAAATCTCTTACAAATAATATTATGTATAATCACCATTTACTAAGCAAAATGTTTGGTAGTTGTTGTAAATTGCCCTTTTGCTGGCAGATATTTGCCATTGATGTATGACAAATAATATCAAAAGATAATAAAATTCAGATTACTTAAGTAAAATGTTTGATACATTTAGTAAATTTCCCATATTATATCCAAATGGCATATATCTCAATAAAGATGACAAAGTTATCTGGATACCAGGGTACCACTCCACAACATTATTAATGGAACTAGTTAGTGATGTTTTTGAGGACGTGGCCATGAGGTTTCTGGACCGTTAGCCAAGATTATTAAAAATGGAACTTTACCAAGACATGGTCACAAGTTGTCATAAAGTAATATCATGCTGATACCAGGGTACCACGCCTCCACAATGCTCTCAAAGAGACTAGTATGGTATATTTTAAAAGCCAATGGTGTCTATACTAAAGTAATCAATCCAATCCAAGCAAGATCCAATCATGTGTGAACCATATATAAAGTATCAGAGAGGCCTAAAATCAAAGTAGGTCAAGTTGGTGTGACTCTAACTTGTGAAATCACTGAATACACCTTCTTCAGTTACAAATGTATTCTTTCTGCCAGGCTTGCTCTGTTATTTTCCAGAGAAAACTCATCTACCCTATCTGTATAGGGACACTGAGTTTGTACTCTGTATGTTGAAGTCTGTATCTTTTTACCAATCTGATTGCAGTGATTTCTTAAGATGCATTGTTGAAAATTATGACATAAATCAGTAAAATAAAACTTAAAAAAATTTTTTTTAAATAAGCTGGTTTAACTCAAGGCCACCATTATAGTTAAGATATGTAGAAATAAACATAATTGTGGAGAGAAGTCAGAAATGTGATTAAAAGAAAAAAGGGGAAAGCCCGCCTAACTGAGATCATTGTTTTAGTATTGTATAACAACATGAGCATTGATTGTAATTGTCAGATGATCTGCAGACATCTTAGCTTTGTAGTGTTCCAGTAAAGTCTTAAACACCTGGACTCTGGAAAGATTTTTATTTTAGTTAAGGTGAATCCTCACGACACTAGTTAGTGACGCTTTTTGAGGACGGGCCATGACGCTTCTGGACCGTTAGCCAAGATTATCAAAAAAGGAACATTTACCAACACGTGGTTACAATGTTATCATAAAGTAGTGTCACGCTGACTAAAAGACGACTAACTGGCGACATCATCAGAACGCACTATGTTTGATGGGGGTCATGTTAGAATGTGACATACCATATACATTTGCGGTATTACATTTTAACATTTATTCACAGCACATAAAATCACATCTTTATACCCTACAAACTAGTGTGTACCAAGGCATGGTGTGTATAGTATAATCTTTGTGTATAATAATTGACTGTAGTATCTTCTTTTACTTTCGGCTGTGCCCTTCAGGGGTTGCCACAGCTAATCATCTGCCTCCATCTAGCCCTATCCCCTGCATCCTCTTCTCTCAGACCGACTACCTTCATGTCCTCCTTCACTACATCCATAAACCTCCTCTTTGGTCTTACTCTCGGCCTCCTGCCTGGCAGCTCTAACCTCAGCATCCTTTACCGATATATTCACTCTCCCTCCTCTGAACATGTCCAAACCATCTCAACCTGGCCTCTCTAACTTTGTCTCCAAAACATCTCACATGTGCTGTCCCCTGATGTACTCATTCCTGATCCTATCCATCCTCGCCACTCCCAAAGAGAACCTCAACATCTTCAGCTCTGCTACCTCTAACTCTTCCTCCTGTCTTTCCTCAGTGCAACTGTCTCCAAACCATACAACATCGCTGGTCTCACTACTGTCCTGTACACCTTTCCTTTCATTCTTGCTGGTACTCTTTATCACACAACAGACCTGACAATTTTCTCCACCTATTCCAACCTGCCTGCACACGCTTCTTCACCTCTTTTCCACACTCCCCATTGCTCTGGACTGTTGGACCCTAAGAACTTAAAAATCCTGCACCTTCTTTATCTCTTCTCCCTGTAACCTCACTGTTCCACTTGGATCCCTCTCATTCACACACATGTACTGTCTTGCTGCGACTAACCTTCATTCCTCTTCTCTCCAGAGCAAACCTCCACCTCTCTAGAGTTTCCTCCACCTGCTCCCTGCTCTCACTACAGATCACAATGTCATCCGCAAACATCATAGTCCATGGAGATTCCTGTCTGACCTCATCTGTCAGCCTGTCCATCACCACCGCTGAACAAGAAGGGGCTCAGAGCCGATCCTTGATGCAGTCCCACCTTCACCGTGAACTCCTCTGTCACACCTACTGCACACCTTACCATTGTCCTACTGCTCTCATACATATCCTGCACCACTCTAACATACTTCTCTGCCACTCCAGCCCTCCTCATACAATACCATAGCTCCTCTCTTGGCACCCTGTCATACGCTTTCTAAATCTACAAAGACACAATGCAGCTCTTTCTGACCCTCTCTGTACTTCTCCATCAACATTCTCAAAGCAAATATTGCATCTGTTGTGCTCTTTCTTGGCATGAAACCATACTGCTGCTCACAAATGCTCACTTCTCTCCTTAGCCTTGCTTCCACTACTCTTTCCCACAACTTCATTGTATGGCTCATCAGCTTAATATCTCTGTAGTTTCCACAACTCTGCACATCTCCCTTGTTCTTAAAAATCGGCACCAAAACACTTCTCCTCCATTCCTCAGGCATCCTCTCACTCTCTAAGACCTCGTTGAACAACCTAGTTAAAAACTCTACTGCCATCTCTCCTAGACACTTCCATACCTCCACTGGTATGTCATCAGGACCTTTCCTCTCTGCATCCTCTTCAAAGCTCTCCTAACTTCACCCTTGCTAATCCTTTCTACTTCCTGCTCAACAATATTTCAATCAATATTTACAAGCTTTTTGTTTGGCCTTTGCCACCTCTATCTTAACCTCACGCTGCATCTCCCTATATTCCTGTCTACTTTCCTCTGTCCTCTCACTGTCCCACTTCTTCCTAGCTAACCTCTTCTTCTGGATACTCTCCTGAACTTCCTCATTCCACCACCAAGTCTCCTTGTCTTCTTTAATCCTTCCAGATGACACACCTAGCACCTTCCTACTTGTCTCCCTGATCACTTTACTTTGGCTGTAGTAGACCAGTCATCTGGAAGCACCTCCTGACCACCTAAAGCCTGTTTCAACTCCTCCCTGAAAACCGCACAGCACTCTTCCTTTTCCAACTTCCACCACTTTGTCTTCTGCTCTGCCTTTGCTTTCTTCATCTTTCTCACCACCAGAGTCATCTTACACACCACCATCCTATGCTGTCTAGCTACACTCTCTCCTACCACTACTTTGCAATCGCTAATCTCCATCAGATTACAGTGTCTACATAAGATATAGTCCACCTGTGTGCTCCTGCCACCACTCTTATGTCACCCTGTGTTCCTGCCTCTTCTGAAAGTACGTGTTCACCACAGCCATCTCCATACTGTTAGCAAAGTCTACCAACCTCTGTCCTTCTGGGTTCCTTACCTGAAGACCAAACCTGCCCATCACTTCCTCATCCCCACTATTCCCTTCACCAACGTGTCCATTAAATTCTGCCCCTGTCACCACTCTCTCACCTCTGGGAACTCTCTGCATCACTTCCTCAAGCTCGCCCAGAATCTGTCTTTCTCCTCTTGCTCACAACCTACTTGTGGAGAGTAAGCACTAACAACATTCAACATCACACCTTCAATTTCCAGCTTCAGACTCATCAACCTATTTGACACTCTCTTTACCTCCAGAACATTCTTCACAAACTCCTCCTTCAGGATCACTCCTACTCCATTTCTCTTCCTGTCCACACCATGATAAAACAGTTTAAACCCTGCTCCAATGCTTCTAGCCTTGCTCCTTTCCACCTTGTCTCCTGGACACACAGAATGCTCGACTTTCCTCCTCTGCATCATATCTACCAGCTCTCTGCCTTTACCTGTCATCGCACTCAACATTCAAAGTTCCTACTTTCAGTCCTAAACTCCCATGCTTCCTCTTCTCTCTCTGCCTACGGACACGCCTCTTCCTCCTCTAACACACCTTCCTCCTCTCCTTCTTCGACCAACAGTAGCCCACTTCCACCAGTGCCCTGTAGGTCAACGGCACTGATGGCGGTCGCCGTTAACCCGGCCCCGACCGATCCGGTATGGAAGTCATGTTAGTGATTCGTGATATTGAATTTGACAAAAGTTTTACATCGGATGCTCCTTCCTGACACAACCCTCTCTATTTATCCGGGCTTGGGACCGCACAAAAAGTACATTGGCTTGTGAACTCCTGTGGCTAGATTAATTGACTGTAGTATAGTTTATAATGATAATATTGATATTTTCTTAGTTATTATTATGTATAAAACAATTGACTGTAGTATAGTTTTCTAAATAATAATAACTAAGAAATATCCATGTTATCATTAAATTATAGCTATTGCTATTACTGTTATATAAGCATCAAAAATATTTGTCATGAATCATAGTAAATTCTTAAAACTTTATTATGGCTCAGCATTTTTTTTTTTTTTTTAAATCATACAGTGCATCCGAAAGTATTCACAGCGCTTCACTTTTTCCACATTTTGTTATGTTGCAGCTTTATTCCAAAATGGATTAAATTCATTATTTTCCTCAATATTCTACAAACAATACCCCATAATGAAACGAAGTTTGTTTGAAATCGTTGAAAATTTATTAAAAATAAAAACTGAAAAATCACGTGCATACGTACTCACAGCCTTTGCTCAATACTTTGTTGAAGCACCTTTGGCACTAATTACAGCCTCAAGTCTTTTTGAGTATGATGCTATAAGCTTGGCACACCTATTTTTGGGCAGTTTCTCCCATTCTTCTTTGCAGGACCTCTCAAGCTCCATCAGGTTGATGGGGAGCATCGGTGCACAACCCCAAAAAGGGAGGGTTACTAATTGCAGTCCTTTCTGTCACTCCTCATGTTTGAAGTCAGCCCTTCCACCTATTATGGCGACAATGGCTTCCCTACCCCAAGCCCTCCAGACCTCTCGGCAGTGCCCCTGAGTACCATGACCCGGGAGGGGTCTTCAGCAAGGATCGGGCCCTCTCACTGCCACCTCATTGCCATCAACCTTCTCTCTGGGGCCACACTGTTATCCGCCAGCTGTATAACCCATCCCGTGCTGAGAGAGGGGCTATGGAAAATATATTAATGACTCCCTTGCCACTGGCATCATCTGAGAGGCTCAGAGAGGGGGATGAATGGGAGACTGTGTTTAACACTTGAATACCACTTTGAATACTTTGCCATGCCATTCAGCCTCACCAATGCTCCAGCAGTCTTCCAAGCCCTTGTCAATGACATACTCCAGGACTTCCTGTACCACTTTGTCTTTGTGTACCTGGACAACATCCCTCTTTTCTCCCAAACGCCCACCAAGCACACTCACCAGAGCTGTTCACCTCTGCCCCTTTGTGTATCCAACCTGATCCTTTCACGACAGTTCATCATGGAGAATGCCTCCAATTTATGCGTGGGTGCGGTGCTCTCCCAGTGTTCAGTTCCGACCAGAAACTTCACCTGTGTGCCTTATTTTCTCATCAACTCTCCTCGCGGAACGCAACTATGATGTGGGGAATCGTGGAGTTGCTAGCTGAAGTTCGCCTTGGAAGAGTGGAGGCACTGGCCTGAGGGGGCTGAGCAGCCCTTTGTCATCTGGACCAACCACAAAAATCTGGCCTACATCCAGAAGTGGCACTTATGGACGCTGACTCCTGGGTCTTTGTCGATGCCTGTACTTTGTGCGCCTGAAGTAAGGCCTCTCACCACCTCATCACGCCTGTTCCCAGAAACCCTGGTCACACATCGCCTTGGACTTGGTCACTGGTCTATCCCCTCACAAGGTAACACCATCATCCTTACCATACTAGACCGCTTCTCTAAAGCTGTACATTTTGTGGCCCTTCCCACCGCCTCGAGAAACTGCTGACCTACTGGCCAGCCATGTCTTCTGGCTGCACCGTATTCCCAGGACATTTTCTCTGACTGTGGACCTCAGTTTATTTCCCAGGTATGCAATTCATTTTGTAATGCTCGACCTCAAGCCCGCCACTCTCAGCCTCGCCATCCAACCTCGACTACACAATTAATCACACAACTCCTGTGTCTGTGTTCTGCTTCTGGGGCCCCCTTTCCTGTGTTCATAACAGTCAGTGTGTTGATCACTATGCACAAAATGGCTAAATATTTTACAGTTAATCTTGGAAACCTGAAGAACATGTGGCTTTGACATGCCATCTAGTGAATATCACTTTTAAATCTTAATGATGTACATAATAGGCAGGTGAGCATGTGAACAATGCTGATCGAGTATCCACTGCTTCTGCTTGCGCACGCCAAATGATGCGCCAAGTATAACCCAGGGTCCTCTGCTTCATGTTGGGCTGTATCAAACCATCCTAGCGTGGATTATTTTCTTAACCCTAACAAATAGGTAGTATACTGGTACTACAATAATATCGTGATACTAAAGCCTTAAAACACTGCCAATGCCACTGTATTTTTTAAACGGTAGTATCATCAATACAGTAGTACCATAAGTAATGTATTTGTGGCAGTTAATACGATTTTTGCTAAAACATCATATCCCATTGCTTTTGCAGAATATACAAAGGTTAGTGACACTTAATTTAACCTAAATTCTTTACCTTAATCTTTAAATATTTCCTGTTTGCTAGTAAGTGAGCTAACGTTACGCTATCCACTATGTATAAATCCTAAAATTGTAGATTTGAATTATGAATTAACATAATATTGTGTTTATGGTATCGTGACAACCCTAATAACAAAACTTTCCCACTAGAATGGTAGGTGAGTGCAAGAAAATTTTGTATGTTACTGACATAAAATCTTCAAATGTTACAGTAGTCCTGTATTATAAATTTGGATTTGTTTTATTAATTAGTAGTTTCTAAATGCACATATGACTGTATGAACCAAATTTTTATATAGGCCATTTTTTTAAACAATACATTTTTTGTAATCATTTCCTTTGTACTATTTTTAAGTTTTTAGTCTGCTAGCACCATTGTTACCAATTAAACAATACAGCACTGATTTCAAGCCCTGATTTGTTAAATTTTTAATGGACAAATTATAATTTTTTTAAAAAAGGCAAAATGAATATCTACTCCCTGTCTTGCTAACTGAAACACTCAAGTCATTTTGCTTGCCGTGGTGCGGGTGAGACAAATTATTTTCAGTCTGTGGAACTGACTCCAAAGCTTTGAGGTTGACACTTGACTCTTGTTTTCAATGCCTGGAATCAGTGAATTGACTCTTTTGGGATTGACATTGATGCGCACAGAAAGCAGGATTTGATGACTTGACACACAAGATACTTATACCAATCAGTCTACCGATATACCGATCAGCCAGACCTTAAATCCACTGACATGTATAGTGAATAACATTGGTTATCTCATTACAGTGGCATCTGTCAAGGGGTGGGTATATTGAATGAACAGTCAGTTTTTGAAGTTGATGTGTTGGAAGCAGGAAAATGGGCAAGCGATGCATCTGAGCGACTTTGACAAGGGCCAAATTGTGATGGCTAAACTACTGGGTCAAAGCATCTCCAAAATGGCAGGGCTTGTGGGGTGTCCCCGGTATGCAGTGGTTAGTACCTACCAAAAGTGGTCCAAGGAAGGACAACTGGTAACTGGCAATAGGGTCATGGGTTGCCATGGTCAGGGTCAAGGTCAAGGCTGACTGATGCATGTGGGGAGCGAAGGCTAGCCTGTCTGATCTGATCCCACAGAAGACCTACTGTAGCACAAATTGCTGAAAAGGTTAATGCTGACTATGATAGAAAGGTGTCAGAACACACCATAGCCACAGACTGGTCAGACCCCTGTCCACCAATGAATGCACCTACAATGAGCATGGAGGCCCCATGTCACAACTTACAGGACTTAAAGGATCTGGTGCTAATGTCCTGGTGCCAGATACCACAGCCCACCTTCAGAGGTGTTGTGGAGGCAGAGTTGTTCAAATTATACACCCCTATATACCACTATAACTACCAACTTTTTGGGGATAAGTAACATGAAATAATGTTTTATGATGGGGCAGGAAAGAGTTATCTTACCATAAATATGCAATACAGCAAAAATAAATAAATAAAAATAAGGCATGACAACTCAGAATAATACATGGTGGTTAATAAGCATGATTCAAATGTTACTCACATGAAAACTCGTGGTCACTGTGCCAACAGTATATTATAGTGTAAAGTGTTCCTATAATTTAGAGGATCTACATACTTTTTCTCTGAGCTCAATCATCCATCCATTTTCTGTACCACTTATACTACACAGTATACACAGTCGCAGCCAACCCATCACAGGGCACACTCGCACACTAAAGTTAATTTTTTTCCTTTAGCAAGAAGTTGAAGAAGAAAGATGTGAACCCTCGACTGAAAGAACATCTGGAGCAGATACCTTTTCGACCATGCAATTATGAAAAGTAGAGAGAAAATGAATATGGGGTCCTATGAACGAAAGAAAATCATGAGAGGTATGGATTACAGGACCAGTACAGTAGACTCAATCTGTTTTCTTTTTTTTTTTTTTTTTTTTTTTTTTTTTTGAGATACCCCTGGCAATCCTTAGGCTATTGGTCGTGACATTTGCATTCAAATCTTAAAATATAAATTCTCAGAGAATGTATTTATCATCATGTGGAGGCGGGGCGTGGACGAGTGCCGATTTAGAATGGAGGGCGGAGCCAGAGAAAGCGAGGGGTAAGGATTGCACAGCTGTAGGAAATGAGACTAATGATTGTTCTGTGTTGCAGTGAGGGGAAGAAGATAAAAGGGAGGAGAGACACGTGCCTCGAGAGAGAGGGAGACAGAAACGGGAAGAGGGTGGGACGGGTAGGGGGCATGGGTCAGGGGAAGCGGCCCTGTCTTCGGGTGTAGGGACGGAGAAAGGACAGGGAAAGAGGGAAAGAGAGAGGAAGAAGGGTGGGGCCTGCCTGCCCTCGGATACGCCGCCAGGTGATCCTCTGCCAGCTGAACCACCTCATTCAGCGGCGTGGGACGATGGCACTGGACCCACTCTGCCGCTCCTTCTGGAAGCTGTGAGACGAGCTGCTCCAGCACCACCAGGTCGATCACCTCCTCAGCGCCGCATCCCTCGGCCAGCAACCACCTCCAGTAGCTGTCCCAGAGCTTCTGGGCGAAGCGACCGAAGCGCTGACTGTGCTGTCCCGGTTTCGCACCAGTATGACGATTTAACGCCGGGCAAGTAGGAAAATGCGGAGGCAGGCTCGATTCAACTCGGTCTCTATTTTATTTTTATTGTTCCTTTTTTTCCCTGTGCACTTCGCCGCTTTAATTTCTCATGCACACACACACGCACGCAGTTCCATGCCAGTCTCCCTTTCTCTCGAGGCACGCCTCTCCTCCCTTTTATCTTCTTCCCTCACTGCAACACAGAACAATCATTAGTCTCATTTCCTACAGGTGTGGAATCCTTACCCTCGGTGTCTCCGGCACCACCCTCCATTCACAAACCGGCGCTTGTCCATGCCCCTGCCTCCATGCATCAGTATATTGAACTATCTGTTTAGATTTTCCTAAACCCCTGACGATAGAGGCCAGACATAAGAAAATCAGTCTATACACGCTTTCTATTTTAGATGAGAACTATAACTGCATTACTGACATGACAAAAAGGACACGCTTTTGAGAGACAACATAACTTTGAAATTTGTTACAAGGTTATTGTAATTTTTTCATGTTGTTTTTGACATTTGACTAATATATATATATATATATATATATATATATATATATATATATATATATATATATATATATATATATATATATATATACACACATACACACACAGTGGGTATAGAAAAGTATCACCCCCTTTTAAAATGATCATGTTTTTGTTGTTTTCCAGCCTGAAATGAAGACGGACACAGTTTTTGTTTTATCCAGCTATATTTACTCAGTGCAACTTATAACATCCAAGTGAAAGATATAACAACAACAACAAAAATTCAAAAACAGAATCACCGAGTTGGAAAAAGGATCACCCCCTTGCTTTAATTTGCCTTAATTTTTTAATTACTGTCTTTAGTCTGTTGGGATATGTCTCTACTAACACATCTAGACTTTGCAGTATTTGCCCATTCTTTCTTTGCAGAACTGCTCAAGTTCAGTTAAATTTGATGGTGACCATTTGTGGACTGCAGTCTTCAAGTCATTCCACAGATTTTGAATGGGGTTTTAAGTCTAGGCTCTGACTAGGCCATGCAAGAACATTCACCTTTTTCTCCTTCAACCACTGTGTGGTCAGTTTTGCTGTGTGCTTTGGGTCATTGTCATGTTGGAAGGTAAACCTTCTTCCCATTGACAACTTTCTGGCAGAGGGCAGCAGATTTTCCTCAATAATTTGACGGTATTTTGCCCCATCCATTTTACTTCTATCCTGACAAGTGCTCCAGTCCCTGCTGCAGAGAAACACCCCCATAACAGGATATTACCACCTTCATGCTTTACTGTAGGAATGGTGTTATTTCGATAGTGAGCTGTATTGAATTTCCGCCAGACATATCGTTTGGTGGTGTGGCCAAATAATTCAATTTTAGTCTCATCTGACCATAACTTTTTCCATGTGGCCTCACAATCTTCAAGGTGTGTTCATGTGGCCTTTCTTGAGGAGTGGCTTTTTCTCTTGCAACCCTCTCATACAAGCCACATTTGTGGACTGAGTTGGAAAAAGGAGCATCCTCCTAAAAATGACTTGTAAACTCAATAAGGTGTAGCTGATCATCTTCTCAATGGCACACAAAGCCATTTGACTTTCACCTGTGATCAGCTGTGGTCATTTTGATTAGCTCAGCATGAAAAGAGCTTTCCTGGAGCATTTTGTACTGCAACTGAAGCAAACAATTACAACTATGGGTGGCAAGGCACTGTCAACAGATCTCCGGGATAAAGTTGTGGACAAGTCAGGAGATGGATACAAAAAAATTTCAAAGGCTTTATCAATGCCTAGAAGCAAAGTGAAGTCTATTATTAAGAAGTGGAAGGTATTTGGTACAAAACAGACCCTCCCTGGATCAGGGAGGTCCTAGTCTTCAGTGTCCTGTCTCAATGACTACCATCCTGTTGCACTCACACCCATCATCATGAAGTGCTTCGAGAAGCTCTTCATGAAGCACATTAAGACCCTGCTACCACCTTCACTGGGTCCCCTGCAATTCGCATATCGTCCCAATCGCCAACAGATGATGCCATCTCCACCACCCTATATCTGGCCCTCACCCACCTGAACAAAAAGGACACCTACATTCGAATGCTGTTCATAGACTTCAGTTCAGCATTCAACACAATCATTCCTCAGCACCTGATTGGAAAGCTGAACCTGCTGGGCTTGAACACCTCCCTCTGCAACTGGATCCTGGATTTCCTGACTGGGAGACCTCAGTAAGTCCGGATCAGGAACAGCATCTCCAGCACCACACCACTGAGCACTGGTGCTCCCCAGGGCTGTGTGCTTAGTCCACTGCAGTTCACTCTGCTGACTCATGACTGTGCAGCAATGCACAGCTCGAAACACATTATCAATTTCGCCGATGACACGACCGTGGTGGGTCTCATCAACAAGAACAAGAAGTCAGCATACAGAGAGGCGGTGCAGCGGCTAACAGACTGGTGCAGAGCCAACACCCTGTCTCTGAATGTGTACAAAACAAAAGAGATGGTTGTTGATTTCAGGAAAGCACAGAGTGACCACTCTCCACTGAACATCGACGGCTCCTCCGTGGAGATCATCAAGAGCACCAAATTCCTCGGTGTCCACCAGGCGGAGAACCTCACCTGGTCCCTCAACACCAACTCCATCACTAAGAAAGCCCAGCAAGCGTCTATACTTTCTGAGAAGGCTGAAAAAAGCCCATCTCCCTCCCCCATCCTCACCACATTCTACAAAGGAACTATTGAGAGTGTCCTGAGCAGCTGCATCACTGCCTGGTTCAGAAATTGCACCGTATCGGATCGCAAGACCCTGCAGCGGGTAGTGAGGACAGCTGAGAAGATCATCGGGGTCTCTCTTCCCACCATCACAGGCATTTACACCACACGCTGCATTCGCAAAGCCACCAGCATTGTGGATGATCCCACACACCCCTCACACACACTCTTCACCCTCCTGCCATCTGGAAAAAGTTACCGAAGCATTCGGGCCCTCACGACCAGACTGTGTAACAGCTTCTTCCCTCAAGCCATCAGACTCCTCAATACTCAGAGACTGGACTGACACACACACACACACACACACACACACACATATACTGAATTGAACACCATCCCACTCCCCTTGCAATTTTTGCACATTTCGTAACGTATGTTTAATTCTTGTTACTATCATACACTTTTACCTGGCTGCTACCATAATAACTGCTATGTCCATATATGGTATAAGCTAATCTGCTGAATGCTATGTCATAGTAGGTTATGTTTAGATTCATAACATCTTTTAATTATATTGTTTTTTAATTATATTGTATCTTTTTGCACTACCTGTTATACATGACACTTTCACACTAGAACTGTGTACTGGTCGGCACGACACTTATTTACTGTGCCCATTGTCCTGTTTAGGAATTACTGTACTGTCTTGTGTTGTTTGCACGTGCACTTTATTTAGAATGTGTAGCTCTTTAGTTCTGTGTCGTCTCATGTGGTTTAGTGTGTTGTTTTATGTAGCACCATGGTCCTGGAGGAACGTTGTTTCGTTTCACTGTGTACTGTATCACCTGTATATGGTTGAAATGACAATAAAACCACTTGAACTTGACATTGCTCCAAACTGGATGAAGGATCCAGGAGGAAACTAGTCAGAGAGGCTACCAAGAGGCCTACAGTAACTCTGAAGCAGTTGCAGGAATTTATGACGGAGTGGTCATTGTGTGCATGTGACAACAATATCACAAATTCTCCACAAATGTGTCTTGTATGGAAGGGTTGCAAGAAAAAAGCCTCAAGAAAGGCCACATGCAGTCATGACTGAGCTTTTCCAAAATGCCCCTTGAAGATCCAGGTCAAAAGAGACTAAAATTGAATTATTTGGCCTCAACACCAAACGATATGTCTGGCGGAAATTCAATACAGCTCACTATCGAAATAACACCATTCCTACAGTAAAGCATGGAGGTGGTAATATCCTGTTATGGGGGTGTTTCTCTGTAGCAGGGACTGGAGCACTTGTCAGGATAGAAGTAAAATGGATGGGGCAAAATACTGTCAAATTCTTAAGGAAAATCTGCTGCCCTCTGCCAGAAAGTTGTCAATGGGAAGAAGGTTTACCTTCCAACATGACAATGACCCAAAGCACACAGCAAAACTGACCACACAGTGGTTGAAATGGAAAAAGGTGAATGTTCATGCATGGCCTAGTCAGAAGCCAGACTTAAACCCCCTTCAAAATCTGTGGAATGACTTGAAGACTGCAGTCCACAAACGGTCACCATCAAATTTAACTGAACTTGAGCAGTTCTGCAAAGAAGAGTGGGCAAATACTGCAAAGTCTAGATGCCCAAAGTTAGTAGAGACATATCCCAACAGACTAAAGGCTGTAATTAAAGCAAAAGGTGGTTCAACAAAATGGGGGGGTGATCTTTTTTCCAACTCAGTGATTGTTTTTTAAATTAAAAAAAAAAAAAAAATTCTGACATGTTGGTGTTATATCTTTCACTTGGATGTTATACAGCTGGATAAAACAAAAAGCAGGCTGAAAAGCAACAAAATGTGATTATTTTAAAGGGGTGTTGATTCTTTTCTATACCCACTGTATTTGTTTTTGCCTGAACACCAGGCATGCTGGCCTAGAAGAGGCATTTTCACTGACTGACTGGCTGATTGACTGATTCCCATTGTTGAAATGTGCATGCATGATGAGTTTTGCTACAGTGAAAAAATGGAATATGTTGTCTGTCAGATTTAAGAGAACATATTAGGTTTATATTAAATTTCTCATCAAAACGTGATCTCATTGCTTATTCTAAATGTAATTTAAATAAGTTTCTAATTACTAGTTTGAGTTATGTAGCGCGAGTGATCAATTCATGAGGTATTTATGTGATCCGATTACATGATAAAATTTTGTGAGGATTAGCGTGCTGACAGGAAGAAATAACTAAAGTATTAAATTAACGTAGTTAAAGAATGCATGGTAGAATAGTGCAGTGGTAAATGTTGCTGCCTTACTACCCCAATGGCCTGGGTTCAATCCTGTGTTGGGATGAACAATTTTATTCAGGGTTTTGAAAATACAGAATCAAATAATTTTGGATGTATGAAAACAAATTGTGTTAATGTGACAGAATTCATTCACATGGAACTGATGTACGCAGTTGAATTAAGTAAATTTAATGAGCTTTTGCGACAAGGCATTTTAGCTCATCAAGTGACTGTCCCATTGTTAAAATGTGCATGTGCGAGAAGCCTAGCTAGCCAAATTTCAATCTTGCCACCCTCAGCTAGCAAGCAGTGAGCAATACCAGGGACAATCTGTGATCTACATGTATCTGCTGACACTTGTGACAAATGCTATGCATCCAATGTCGGTCCAGCAAAACGTTGCTTGCCTAGTTTCCTTGTTTCAGTTTAGTCAGTCATTCTGCTAACTAAGCTCCTCTCTTTAGTAAAGGTACAAAAATATAAGTAATGCCTCTGTGGTCAGCAAAAAGTGGTTCAAGTCAACTGGTGGAGAGTGCAAAACATGCTTTTTCATGCGTGTTTGTCTGTTTAATTCTCAGTACCTCTACATACCCAAAATATGTGTTATTACTAGATAGTTATCACTAGTAGTTTACACGTTTAAAATTTTCAGTCTATAAGGTGTGTATTCCTAAAGTTTTGTATGCCCAGGATGGCCCTTTACTGCAGTGTTCGATGAAATGAAATGAATACTTGTAATGTTTTTGTCCTTTACTGAAGCATATAAACCCAAAGCACAGATGGAAATCTGTGAGCAGGAACACATCAGAGTTCCACACTTTCGGAGGGGGAAGCACGAGTCAGAGACAGCTTACCTGCGGCGCATGTCGCAAGAAACGCAGCATGTTTTCTTTCTCACCAAAAACCAGCCAGAGAGACATCCTGAACGACACCTGGAGGAGAAGGCAACAACTTCAAACAAAGAGATTAAAAAAAAAGCGTTAGTGGCATATTGGTTTGTTGTCTACATCTACAGTGCCCTTCACTAATATTGGCACCTTTGATAAATATGAGCAAAGAAGGCTGTGAGAAATTGTGTTTATTGTTTAACCTTTTGGTATTTTGTTTTAAAAAAAATCACAGAAATACTCTGCTTTCATGGATATCAAACAATTGCAAACACAACACAGGTTTATCCAAAAAAAAAAATCTTTGCTAAATATACAGTATTGTGCAAACATTTTAGGCACTTGCAAAGAAATGCTGTAGAGCAAAGATGCCTTCAAAATAATGAAATTAAATGTTTCTACATAAAAAAAATAAATAAATAAAATACTGTAAACAGTAGTAAATGAAACACAGTCAATATTTGGTGTGACAGAATTTGCTGGTAGGTTTTATTGAGCATCTTGCAGAACCAGACACAGTTCTTCTGGAGACTGACTTTTGCACTTGCTTCTTATTTTTGCAGCAAAACCCAGCAGCCTTCATTGTGTTTTTTTTGTCTGAAAAGTGGTCTCTTATGTAATATGCTGCTTTTTTTAATGACATACAAACATTTTTCTGTAACATTGAATTTTGTGCTAGAAAACTAATGTTTGGGAATCTAAAATGTTTTTTGTACTTCTAATACTTCTAATAATGTAGAAGTCCTGAAATAAAAAAAAAAATTGTACTAAAGTTTGTACTAAAAAAAAAAAAAAAATAGGGTGCCTAAAATTTTTGAACAGTACTGTATGTGTGCCACAATTATTGGCACCTCTATGAATTCATATGAAAAAAATATAGTTGAAGTTCAACTATAGTTGAATAGTTAAAATATTCCCATTGATATTTTAATTTTTTTTTGTACACCTGGAACAGGAATAGGGGGTATAAATATGAGATAACACATAGGCCAAAAAATCTCCAAGGATCACAGCTGGAGAATTGCAGAAGTTAGCTGCGTCTTGGGATAAGAAAGTCTCCAAAACTACAATCCGAAGTCACCTACATCTAGTTGTTTGGAAGGGTTTCAAGGAAAAAAAAGCCTCTATTCTCATCCGAAAACAAACTCAAGCATCTTCAGTTTGCCAGACACTATGGAACTTCAAATGGGATTGGGTTCTATGGTCAGATGAAACCAAAATAGAGCTTTTTGGCAATAAACACCAGAGGTGGTTTTGGTACACACACAGAGGTACCATATGCCCACGATAAATATGGTGGTGGCTCTTTAATGTTTTGGGGCTGTTTTTCTGCCAGAGGACCTGGACATTTTGTTAGGAAACATGGCATCATGGACTCTATCAAATATCAACAGATATTAAATGAAAACCTGACTGCCTCTGCCAGAAAGCTTAAAATGGGCTGTGGTTGGATCTTCCAGCAGGACAATGATCCAAAACATACATCAAAATCAACACAAAAATATTTACTGACCACAAAATCAAGGTCCTGCCCTGGCCATCCCAGTCCCCTGACTTGAAACCAATAGAAAACCTGTGGTGTGAACTGAAGAGGAGAATCCAGCGTGGACCTTGAAATTTGAAAGATCTGGAGAGATTCTGTATGGAGGAATGGTTTCGGATCCCTTGCCATGTATTCTCCAACCTCATCAGGCATTATAGAAGACTCAGAGCTGTTATTTTGGCAAAGGGAGGTAGCACAAAGTATTGACTAAAAGTGTGCCAATAATTGTTGCACACCTATATTTAACAAAGATGTATATTTTTGGATAAACCTGTGTTTTGTTTGCAATTGTTTGATATCCATCAGAGCAGAGTATTTTTGTGAATTTTTTTTTTTTAACAAAAGATCAAAAGGTAAAACAGTAAAGACAATTTTTACAGCCTTCTTTGCTCATATTTAGCAAGGGTGCCAATATTAGTACTTATGTACATTTGTACCCATTATTTTTATTGCTGTCTTTGTGATTGCTTGTGGGGTTTTTTTCTTTCTAATAAGGTTCAATAAAGGAAGATGGCAGCATAAGAAAAAAGTCAAGCAACAGGAGCTTGTGGAAAAAAAGATATTTGAAGGCATGTACTCATTAAAAAAGAACAGTAACATTATATATGTTAACATTATATACAGTTTGAATTGTTATGTTTTATTTGTTTTCTTCTTAAAGATAAAGTACAGTTTGGCGAGGTTGCCATGGCACCTCCATCATTAACTGTCAAACCAAAGAAGGCTCCCGTGAAACCTCAGGTAAGCTACATCTGAAACCTTGTCTTCATTTCTAGGATGGTAATTTGTCGTCAAAAAAAAAAAATTATACAAAATTATAAAACATGAACGTATTCATTTTCATTTATAATTTATTCTGTCTTTTTTATACTAAAGTTTCAATATTTTTATGTTTGGCAAATTTCTCTAGAGGTCATCCAGTAGCCTACTTCTGAGTTCTATACTTGGCCACACTGATGTCTCAACAACTAAGCCATCTATGGCAAGGCAGAAGATAATTGAGGAAGAACATGAAAGGGTGGTCCACGCTTATCGCCAACTGAAGAGGCAGACACAAGCAAAAAGAGCACAAAAGACAGGAATAAACAAACTCCTAAACCCTCAATGATCTCTCCAGGAAATCTCCAAAAAATAAAATAAGATAAAAAATACTAGAAATTGTAAATCAAGAAATTATCATTTTATTTTAAGAATGTTGCATTTTAGCTGATGGCATTCCACATGTTTGGAGGTTGTGTTGAAACATTGCCAGTTTCCATGTAAGCCTAAATAAATTTTTTTTTATCAGGTGTTTGGAAAACATAATACAACATTCATGCACATGCTCATGCATGTTTCTTGAGCTGGTACAGATTTTTGGCAAGAAACACAAGCATATTCACATGAAGCAATGTCAGCCTTGCACAGAGGGGTGAACATATTTTGCCTGATGTACTAATAATGCACTCTGATGCACAATTTGTGGCAGGTATCTCCTTGCAAACATTGACAGGACCGGAAAGCTTGTGTAGTCTCCACCATTTGAGTGGGTTGTCTTCTGCATCTGTCTCTGGAACTTTGTGGAATATTTCCAATTCTCTCCTTAACTTTTGCTGTGGATAAAAATATATAAACAGTCAAATAATTCAGACTGTTCTCATAATTAGTTACAGTGTTGTATTTAAGTTTACAGGTGCATCTCAAAAAATTTGAATATCATGGAAAAGTTCATTTTTTCTGTAATTTAATTTTAAAAAATGCAACTTTCATATATTCTAGATTCATTACACATAAAGTGAAATATTGCAAGTCTTTTTTGTTTTAATGTTGATGATTACGGCTTACAGCTCATGGAAATCAAAAATCCAGTATCTCAAAATATTACAATAAATTTATAATACAGAAATGTCGACCTTCTGAAAAGTATGTCAATTTATGCACTCAATACTTGGTCAGGGCTCCTTTTGCATGAATTACTGTATCAATGCGGCGTGGCATGGAGGCAATCAGCCTGTGGCACTGCTGAGGTGTTATGGAAGCCCAGGTTGCTTTGATAGCAGCCTTCAGCTCATTTGTATTGTTGGGTCTGGTGTGTCTCATCTTCCTCTTGACAATACTCCATAGATTCTCTATGGGGTTCAGGTCAGGCGAGTTGGCTGGCCAATCAAGCACAGTAATACCATGGTCAGCAAACCAGTTACTGGTAGTTTTGGTACTGCGAGCAGGTGCTAAGTCCTGCTGGAAAAGGTAATCAGCATCTCCATAAAGCTTGTCAGTAGATGGAAGCATGAAGTGCTCTAAAATCTCCTGGTAGACGCTGCATTTACTCTCAACTTGAGGAAACACAGTGGACCAACACCAGCAGATGACATGGCACCCCAAATCATCACTGACTGTGGAAACTTCACACTGGACATCAAGCAACTTGGATTCTGTGCCTCTCCACTCTTCCTCCAGACTCTGGGACCTTGATTTCAAAATGAAATGCAAAATTTACTTTGTCTGAAAAGAGGACTTTGGACCACTGAGCAACGGTGTTTTGAGTAAAAAGGTGTTTTGAGTTGATTAGCTGATTAGAGCTCTTCTCAGGTCGACATTGCTCTATTATAAATTCTTTATTCTAATATTTTTGAGATACTGGATGTTTCCAGTATCTCATTTCCATGAGCTGTAAGCTGTAATCATCAAGATTAAAACAAAAAAAGGCTTGAAATATTTCACTTTGTGTAATGAATCTAAAATATATGAAAGTTTCACTTTATTAGATGCACCTGTGTGTATATACAGTATACAGGTACATAAAATGGAGTTTTATGTAGAGACATAACCTCAACCTCAGTTGTGTGTGATGGTCCTCCTCTTTTCTCAGTCATACTCCCTGCCAGAAGTCCCCCTATACCTGACTTGGGACACTTGCAATAAGACTGCTTGAATGGGACCTCCACTGAAGGGACTGTACGTACCATGTGTTCCAAAACCTGCTGCTGCAACCGCTCTTCCACCTCTTGTACATTAGACACAAAGGTGTCTTTAAACCTTAGATCCAAAAATGTAGCACAAAAGTTGTCTATAACTCTTCCTGCTTGTATTGGCTTTGCAAATCACCTCTTATGCAATCCTTGATGTGAGAACTCAGTTGGCTGTCAGAGACAGATACTGTTAAAATTGATTCAATTTTCCTCAGTAGTGGGAGGACTGAGGATATTGTGGGATGCCACTCTCCACTGCATCAGTGAAATCCCTTAGAGGACCAAGACCATTTTTCAGTGTCTCCATTGTAATAATGTCAAATTCTTTAGGCATGAGGTGACACTTATTTCTGTTATCAGCTAACAGAACACAAACAGCTTGCTGTTGTTCTAAAAAGTGATCTACCATATCATATGCTGACCCATCCTGCCATGTGATGTACAGGTGCATCTCAATAAATTAGAATGTCATGAAAAAGTTCATTTATTTCAGTAATTCAACTCAAATTGTGAAACTCGTGTATTAAATAAATTCAATGCACACAGACTGAAGTAGTTTAAGTCTTTGGTTCTTTTAATTGTGATGATTTTGGCTCACATTTAACAAAAACCCACCAATTCACTATCTCAACAAATTAGAATACTTCATAAGACCAATAAAAAAAAACATTTTTAGTGAATTGTTGGCCTTCTGGAAAGTATGTTCATTTACTGTACATGTACTCAATACTTGGTAGGGGCTCCTTTTGCTTTAATTGCTGCCTCAATTCGGCGTGGCATGGAGGTGATCAGTTTGTGGCACTGTTGAGGTGGTATGGAAGCCCAGGTTTCTTTGACAGTGGCCTTCAGCTCATCTGCATTTTTTGGTCTCCTGTTTCTCATTTTCCTCTTGACAATACCCCATAGATTCTCTATGGGGTTCAGGTGTGGTGAGTTTGCTGGCCAGTCAAGCACACCAACACCATGGTCATTTAACCAACTTTTGGTGCAGTGTGGGCAGGTGCCAAATCCTGCTGGAAAATGAAATCAGCATCTTCAAAAAGCTGGTCAGCAGAAGGAAGCATGAAGTGCTCCAAAATTTCTTGGTAAACGGATGCAGTGACTTTGGTTTTCAAAAAACACAATGGACCAAGACCAGCAGATGACATTGCACTCCAAATCATCACAGACTGTGGAAACTGAACACTGGACTTCAAGCAACTTGGGCTATGAGCTTCTCCACCCTTCCTCCAGACTCTAGGACCTTGGTTTCCAAATGAAATACAAAACTTGCTCTCATCTGAAAAGAGGACTTTGGACCACTGGGCAACAGTCCAGTTCTTCTTCTCGTTAGCCCAGGTAAGACGCCTCTGACGTTGTCTGTGGTTCAGGAGTGGCTTAACAAGAGGAATACGACAACTGTAGCCAAATTCCTGACACGTCTGTGTGTGGTGGCTCTTGATGCCTTGACCCCAGCCTCAGTCCATTCCTTGTGAAGTTCACTCAAATTCTTGAATCGATTTTGCTTGACAATCCTCATAAGGCTGCGGTTCTCTCGGTTGGTTGTGCATCTTTTTCTTCCACACTTTTTCCTTCCACTCAACTTTCTGTTAACATGCTTGGATACAGCACTCTGTGAACAGCCAGCTTCTTTGGCAATGAATGTTTGTGGCTTACCTAGTGAACCAAACTGAGAGACCATTTTGAAGGCTCAGGAAACCTTTGCAGGTGTTTTGAGTTGATGAGCTGATTGGCATGTCACCATATTCTAATTTGTTGAGATAGTGAATTGGTGTGTTTTTGTTAAATGTAAGCCAAAATCATCACAATTAAAAGAACCAAAGACTTAAACTACTTCAGTCTGTGTGCACTGAATTTATTTAATACACGAGTTTCACAATTTGAGTTGAATTACTGAAATAAATGAACTTTTTCATGACATTCTAATTTATTGAGATGCACCTGTATATGGAGACTCCACTGCTCTCCCAAAACCTCAATAAAGACCTCACACAGGCTCTCTGCCTACTTACTGGCATTCTCAAAAGAGGCTGTCAGTGGTGGGTTGCAACTTGCTGGTAACGGGTGTGCTGTCTGGCTATGGGCACCAATAAGGGTAGCGTGGATCTGATTATGAAAAAGGTAAACAAATGGGATTAATTACTTTGATTTTGTTTTTAAAAGTAAAAAAAAAAAAAAACATACTGTAATGTTAAACAGTAAATCTTTAAAGATTAGTGTAAAGAATTTAGGCTAAATAAAGTGTTACCACTGTGTGTAAATAATAAAATTAGCCATGTTTGCCAGTAAGCGAGCTAACTTTACGTTAACTGCTGTGTAATAAAATTATGTGGAAAGGTGATATTTGAACTCCTGGTAAATTGCAGCATAAACAACAACATACAATGCCTCATTTTTTTATGTAAAAATATTCTTTAATGTTAAACAGGACAGATTAAGGTAAAGAATTTAGGCTAAATGAAGTGTCACTAACCTTTGTGTATTCTGCAAAAGCAGTGGGATATGTCTGAAGGTGTTTAATACAGCCTCTTTCGCTTTCCCGCTTGACCATATTCGTCGCAACGACATACCAAATAACATTCCAGCGACGTAACTTTGTGATTCCTGTATTACAGTTGTACGTTGTGGGAATGTGGCGAGTACGTCCCAATGACCAAACTGGTACGTTGTAAAGAAGTAACCGGACTGGACCGGACCATATTAGTCAAAGCGACGTACCAAAAAACGTTCCAGCCACGTAAGCTTCTGATTCCCATATTTGTCGTGGTGACGTTATAGCTTATACAGCTGTGGCCAAAAGTTTTGAGAATGACACAGATATGAATTTTTACAAAGTCTGCTGCCTCAGTTTTTATGATGGCAATTTGTATATACTCCAGAATGTTATGAAGAGTGATCAGATGAATTGCAGTTAATTTCAAAGTCCCTCTTTGCCATGAACATGAACTTAATCCCAAAAAAACATGTCCACTGCATTTCAGCCCTTCCACAAAAGGACCAGCTAACATCATGTCAGTGATTCTCTCGTTAACACAGGTGAGAGTGTTAACGAGGACAAGGCTGGAGATCACTCTGTCATGCTGATTGAGTTAGAATAACAGACTGGAAGCTTTAAAAGGAGGGTGGTGCTTGAAATTATTGTTCTTCCTCTGTTAACTATGGTTACCTGCAAGGAAACACGTGCAGCCATCATTGCTTTGCACAAAAAGTGATTCACAGGCAAGGATATTGCTGCTAGTAAGATTGTACCTAAATCAACCATTTATCGGATCATCAAGACCTTCAAGGAGAGAGGTTCAACTGTTGTGAAGAAGGCTTCAGGGCGCCCAAGGAAGTCCAGCAAGCGCCAGGACCATCTCCTAAAGTTGATTCAGCTGCGGGATCAGGGCACCACCAGTGCAGAGCTTGCTCAGGAATGGCAGCAGGCAGGTGTGAGTGCGTCTGCACGCACAGTAAGGCGAAGACTTTTGGAGGATGGCCCGGTGTCAAGAAGGGCAGCAAAGAAGCCACTTCTCTCCAGGAAAAACATCAGGGACAGACTACTATTCTGCAAAAAGTACAGGGATTGGACTGCTGAGGACTGGAGTAATGTCATTTTCTCTGATGAATCCCCTTTCCGATTGTTTGGGGCATCTGGAAAAAAGCTTGTCTGGAGAAGAAAAGGTGAGCGCTACCATCAGTCCTGTGTCATGCCAACAGTAAAGCATCCTGAGACCACTCATGTGTGGGGTTGCTTCTCAGCCAAGGGAGTGGGCTCACTCACAATTTTGCCTAAGAACACAGCCATGAATAAAGAATGGTACAAAAACATCCTCAGAGAGCAATTTCTCCCAACCATCCAAGAACAGTTTGGTGATGAACAATGCCTTTTCCAGCATGATGGGGCACCTTGCCACAAGTCAAAAGTGATAACGAAGTGGCTCGGGGAACAAAACATCGACATTTTGGGTCCATGGCCAGGAAACTCCCCAGACCTTAATCCCATTGAGAATTTGTGGTCAATCCTCAAGAGGCGGGTGGACAAACAAAAACCCACAAACTCTGACAAACTCCAAGCATTGATTATGCAAGAATGGGCTGCCATCAGTCAGGATGTGGCCCAGAAGTTGATTGACAGCATGCCAGGGTGAACTGCAGAAGTCTTGAAAAAGAAGGGTCAACACTGCAAATATTGACTCTTTGCATAAACTTCATGTAATTGTCAATAAAAGCCATTGACACTTATGAAATGCTTGTGATTATACTTCAGTAACAGTAACATCTGACAAAAAGATCTAAAAACACTGAAGCAGCAGACTTTGTGAAAATTAATATTTGTGTCATTCTCAAAACTTTTGGCCATGGCTGTAGTACGTTGCTGGAACGTAGCAAGTACGTCCCAATGACCATGGCCGAGAGTCTGATCATTTAATCCTTTTAATCACAACTCAAGAATATGTGAGCGGCTGCTTACCTGTCCCCCGTGACAATTCTTCACAGATTTGCTTGCTGTCCATAAAGGAATGGCTCAAGAATCGCGTATCCACTCCTGACCAAAGGAGTGAGTCCACCTTTATTTCTAACATATCTCACTCCTTTGGTCAGGGGTGTATATGCGATTCTTGAGCCATTCTTTATGGACAGCAAGCGAATTTGTTTACTTTGAAACCCGTATAGTTTCAAACGTTTTAATGGAAGCAATTAAAACGATGCAATTATAATTGTATTCATCATCTTAAATGCACTCATAAGACACACCTGTGCCTCAAGTAACATCAAGCAACAACCACATTTATAGCATTTATTCATCAGCTTTTTGTCATTTTTTCCCAAACATACTAAGCAACCATTAAGCTAAACAAATAAATAAAATAAATAATAAATGCAGAACAAAAGAATTAACTTCATAAATATTATCAATTCAAAATGATTAATTAACCATATAAATTAATATAAACAAGGGGAAAAAAGCCTTATTCAAAAAGTACAAGTGCCTCATCATCGTCCTCGTCATGTATCTGCTGTGGAGCTTGTCTCTGGTCCTGCTGCTGAAAATGAAAAGTATATTTTAGTTTTACAGAAATTAACTACACATTAGGGTAGATACGCTTACAATATTTTAAGGAGCACTTGTGCTCCTAATTACAAAAACCTAAGAGCAAAATCTAAATTTTAGGAGCACAGTTGAAGTAAATTTGTTTTCAATATGATTATATTTTTTGTTGCTGCGTTTATTTTATGAATAAAATAAATATTAAAATAAATATTTTTATGCACTTACCGTTTTATAAAAGCAGTAAGCCCCGTGAAATCGTGGTTTACTCCGCTCCCGGAGCTGTTCTGAATTCACTGTAAACCACGGCTTTACGGGGCTTATTGCTTTATTTTAAAGATATTTAAAGGTAACTTAATGTACCACAATATAACGCACAATTAGACATGAGAAAACTGAGCTTGTCAATTGGGATAGGATTAATTAAGACAGTGTGTCATGACGAAGTTTACCTTCTGATAAACCAGACTGAATATTTTTAGTTAATTTGACAGGATGCGGGTAAATTAACTCACCCAAACACATCCTATATGAGATTAATCAGATATCTACATAACATAAATGTAATATTACAACTCACATCTGCACAAAATGAAGAGAATGCAGAAGTGAACTTGCAACAAGTTATGTGCTATTAAGAATGTGTAGCTCACGTTTTTAAAACCGGCTTTCCCGAACAACGCACTGAAACACGGCCAGGGAATAAATATATTCTCTCCGGAGAATAAATCATAAAGCAGTGGATTTCCAATCTGATCAAAAAATATATGTGACCGCGCTTAAAAATACATAGGCCAATAAAATAAAGTTTGGGGTCGTTTATTCCTTTAAGATTTGTTTGTTCACTTTTTAGTCAAGGGAATTAATAAAACAAAAGAAAATAAGTGTTCTGATTTACAACCGAGCTACTGATGGTCAAAAATAAAATAAATAAACAACATTAAGAGAAGATGCTAGCGTACCCCTTTCTTGAAATGCAGTATAATAACTGACTGACTAAGGAAACAATATAAACAAAACCTACGGCAGTGGCATTTTTCTGTCGAAAACAATACATAAAGTACTTTAGCATTCCACTGTACATCAATTTAACACATCATTTAAATTATATGAGTATCACATTGCATAATTTAAAACCACCCACTCTGAAAATATCCGTTTTCAACCCCCACAACCTCTGGTAGGGAAATCACACTGCAAAACCTGCAGTACTGTACACCAATGTGCTGCATAGACAATAACTTCGTATTAGTGTTATAAATCCACTTTAACACAGATACATGAAAATAAACATGGATAAATAAAAATACATAATGCATAAAAAGAAATATAGAATAAATAATCACTTAGTATCAAATTATCACTTTTAGCCATTTACCAGGCATATGGTAACTCACCATACTGACCTGATAAACTAACTTGGCCCTACGTGCACACACCAACACAATCCTGTCTGCTTTCAGCTCAACGGAGAATAAAGGAACATCCGTCTCACCACACACACCTACCAAGACTTCAGAGTAACTTTAACACCAATGTACTATGTGTATTGATCAATATTTAATTATTCACGTAGCAATCTCTCCTGAAGAGAAAATATCGCTCCCTGCACTGCAATTCCGTGCTTCTCTCTCTGTATGCGTTACGGTAGTGTCACGGCGCATCTTAAAGGACCCCACACCTAATTTCTCATAGACATGGTACTGAACATCTTAAAAAATAATAATAATAAATAAATAAATAAAAAAGACTTCTAAACTTCGCCTGGTTACATATATAACAAACATGATAAATGTTCACATTTATAAGAAAAACAGTCCCCATGTTAACAGGTTAGAGCATTCACACTGCACACAGATACAGTACGGCAATCCGTTACAGGAGCGGTGCAAAATATACTAATACAGCGGCGGGGCAGCAGTTGTTTCAGAGTCTATTTTTGTGTCCTGCACACAGAGAATTAAATAAGGGGTAATCCACGGCTAGGTGTGCATTAAAATAAAAATAAAAATCCATAAAATCCTTCCACAAGAAACATATACTTACAAAAATATAACATATACTACTATAATACTATTCAATAAATATATTCATTAATTAGTTAATAATAAATGTAAACTTCATAAATATCTTAGAGTGGAGTAGAGTGTCTGTGAAAGAACTGCAGTGGACACAAACAACAACAAATCAACACGTGAATGACTTACAATGGATATGAATTAGTAAAATATTACTATATGTATTTGATATTTTATATTAAATTAAATTGCAAAGATAAAATCACATTTGCCTCAATTTTGAAATTTTTGTTCAATTTTTCCTCTAACTAATTTGTTATAATACATGTCGTGGAAAATCACCTTACAGTTTTTTACGATCACTATGACAATTTTTTCAATAATTCTAACAATTTTCCTAAACTCTTAATGCACCAACACACCTACAACACACAATTGGCAAAACGGTTAATTTCATGCTCAAAATCACACATTGTAATTTAAACTCCAACACTAATTTTCAAAATACAATAATACACTAACACAATACACTATGTCTACCAAAACACAGCAAACGTCTCAAAATCACATAATTATTCCAAAACACTAACACATGTTCTCTTCCAACAGGAACATTTAATCAATCATAGCACAATGTTATAAAAACACTAACATCAGATGGAATTACATAAACTGCATTATTTTATGTGTGTCAGGTCTGCCCTTGTACAATAAATAGTATATTGTATTGATCATAGATTGTGTTTTGCACTGCAGTTTCTTTTGAAGCCTCTCAACATTTTTTGTCTTGTTGGGTTTAGTAAATGCACGCATTTTGTTTCTTTTGCTGCAGAAATTCAGTACAAAAAATGAATGACCCATCTTAGAGTAGCTTTATAGAATTTATGGTTTATGAAAAAAGAAGAAGACAGAGACAGAATTGCTAAATTGCTAAAGGCTTTATTTGCAACAGCACATTACTGCGAGATAACAAAAAATGCAATATAGCTGCCATTTACAGTATTATGTGAAAATACAAAATTTACAAACAGAAAGACACAGAAGAAAAAAAAAAGGGGGGGGGGGGTCATCTAATCTGCCCGGTCTTCTGCATTTGGCCACATGTTTTTATCTGCATTACACCTGATATCTTCTCTGGCAAGGCATCTTGGGAAGAATCTTTTGGCACAGTGTTCAGCTGTGATGTCTTGGCTTGCAGCATCCATTGCACCCAGGAGGGACATTTGGTCCTGTGGACGATGGTCAAAAACCTTCCATCTCCAGGCTGAGAAAAACTCCTCAATGGGGTTGAGGAAAGGGGAGTAAGGGGCAAGGAAAAGGGACATCATCCTCAGATGGGTGTCAAACCAGGCTGTGACTGCACAGGAATCGTGGAATGCCACATTGTCCCATGTGATCACATATATTGGCAAGTGATCTCCCACCTGTTCCCTTTCTACCTCTGGCACCAGTCTTTCATGCAGGTCTTCTAAAAACAGGTCAAGGCGGTCAGTGTTCTAGGGGTCAATCTCACATTTATGCTGGAGTGCACCACTGTTAGAGATTGCGGCGCACGTGGTGATGTTGGCTCCTCTCTGGCCTGGCATGGTAACTGTGGCCGTTTTGCCAATTATGTTTCTTCCACGCTGACGCCTTTTCGCCAAGTTGAAGCCAGCCTCATCAACGTAGATCATGTCATGTAGGACTTGATTGGCCTCCAACTCCATGACTCTCTGAAAGTAATCAGACACAGTGCTTTGCTGTATACCTACTGTATTTCCTACTATGTCTGCAAAACACACTATGTATAGTACAGTAATGATTATATTGCATAACCTTACCTGGACGTATTGGTGACGGAGTTCTTTGATGCGCTCACCGTTCCTTTCAAAAGGAACTTGAAACATTGTTTCATTCGGACTCTGTGTTTAGCTAGAGTCCGAGAAATGGATGTTATGCTGATTGCTGCAATGTTCCCAAAGACAAGGTTGTCCTCTACAACTCTGGACTGAATGTCCTTCAGTTTTATTTCATTGTAGGAGAAGTAGGAGAAGCCCTTATACAATATCCTACCTGTTGGTTTCTTGAAAAATCCGGACAATGGATGCCACTGTGTCCCGGCTGAGATTTGGCTGTACTCGTTCACCAGCCTCTCTGTATGATAGCCTGTGGTTTTACCCTAGCTCTGGCCCTTCTTTGAGCACCACCATGCATTCTAACTCTCCCTCTACCTTGCCCTTGTCCCACTCCTCTCCCTTGTCCTGGTACTTGTCCCCCTCTCCCTTGTCCTCGTATTCATCTTCCTCTCCCTCGTGCAGGCATTTTTCTTACTGTCTTTGTGTTGCTCTATATTGTTCCTTTTCCACATAAGATCAGCCCAAAGAGGTCATACGATTGAAAGAACCTCAATACCTGAATGTGTTTCCTAGATGGGAATCAGCTGTGATTTATATATTTGCATAACTTCAATCAGCTTCAATCAGCAGGAATAAAATACAGGGGATATATTTGTGTTTCAATTCACAACATGAACAGCTATTCACTTTGACTTTAGCCTTTAAGTTAGGTTTAGAAGATGATGTTATCTGTTCTGACATACAGTGTGAAAGCATTTGTAAATTTGGCATTAAAAATCCATTGTTTTGGTATTGGTTGAGCTTGTGTGTAAAAGAAGTTCAAGCATTTTAAATTTGTGTTAACTGTATGGATTTTGTGTTAACGCAACAAGAAATATGTTAATTGTTCAGCATACACAGACGGATGTTGTGCTAACTGTGTTGAGTTTAGGAAAATTGTTAGAAGTATTGAAAAAATTGTCATAGCAATCTGAAAAAACTGTAACTACAATAAAAATCCTTCAGAGTCCTAATGTCAAAAATTAGACCTTTATTGGAACACCACAAAAGATTTATACAAAAATTATACAACACTAAATTTTTTTGCACAGGGATGACTGGGGCTCAGGTGGTAGAGTGGGTTGTCTACTAATTGTAGGGTTGGTGGTTTGATTCCCGGCCCACATGACTCCATGTACTGAAGTGTCCTTGGGCAAGACACTGAACCCCAAGTTGCTCCGGATGGCAAGCAAGTGCCTTGCATGGTAGCTCTGCTGCTATTGGTGCGTGAATGGGTGAATGAGACACAGTGTAAAGTGCTTTGTGAACCACAAAGGTTAAAAGGTGCTATATAAGTGCAGACCATTTACCATTAAAAACAATGATCTCATTTAGGTGGGGTCTCCCATTTTTTTCTTTTAATCAAATTTCTGATGTCTCGCCACAATTATGTTTCTTTCTTCATATCTTATCTATAATAGTGGCGCAAGTTCGGCCAGCTTTTTTTTTTTTTTAAGTTCTATTTTACTGATTTATGTCATAAATTTCAACAATGCATCTTAAGAAATCACTAGCATCAGATTGGTAAAAAGATACAAACTTGAACTTACAGAGTACAAACTCAGTGTCCCTATACAGATACAGAGGGTGAGTTTCTCTGGAAAATAACAGAGGGAGCCTGGCAGAAAGAATACATTTGTAACTGAAGAATGTGCATTCAGTGATTTCACAACATAGAGTCACACCAGTTTGACCTACTTTGATTATATTCTCTCTGATTAATGGATTAATTACTTTCTTATACCTTATATATTGTTCATACATGATTAGATCTTACTCTTGATTACTTAAACTATACCAGTTGATTTCTTTAGTATATAACATGGGCTTAAAATATACCATATATCCCTCCCTTTGGGCCTTACTAAGTCCCATCTACTTCAAGAGAGCAGCCTCACAATTCAGTCCTCTCACTTTACACTAACTAGTGATCAACTCCTGATCACTCCTGCTTATCAATGACTAAATCCTGAAACAGCTCTCTTGTGGGGAACAGGCCCAAACATCTCCCTCCACACTTGACTAGGAAGGAGTAAAAGATCCTGTCTCCCTAAGCCTAACACTCAAAAATCAACATCGTGTTAAAAGCATGTGCATGTACATGGTTCAGCTCTTGCCCGTGGTTGTCACGGTTGTGTAGAATACAACAGTAATTCATCAGAATCAAATTCCAATAACAATCAAATCCAATAATCATTTAAACATAATCAACTTCAAACTCAATTTCTCAGAAATGATTACAATTATAAACTGCCATTAATCAGTTATCAAATCAATGTGATCAATTACAATCAGTAGTAAAAATATAAAAAATCAGCCTTATCTCTCATTTAGATGGTTGTTGTTCATCTAGTGAAACGATGTTATTCTTCAACCCAGATACTTTGCGCATCGTAGAGGGTCACCCATGGGGAGAGGGTAGGCTAGCACTAACACCCATGGCTTATCACACTGCTTCTTCGTCCTCACTTGAGGAACTGGAACTAATCACCCAAGCAAATGGAGGCGCTTGCAGGCCTGTAGAGTTAGAATCCGCATCATCCTGCGGTTGTTCCGGAATCCAGTCTGGCTTAGGAGGCCAGTCTGGACAAGGATCATAGAGAGCTTTCAACAGTTCATTTTGCTTACTCACATTATTGTCCATAGTTATCCCTTTCACAAGAGACATCTGTTTGACAGTGGCATTAATCACAAAGACTTTAAAAGAGGGAAAACACAGCAAAACAATAGTCCAATAATGATTACCACAACCAACATTATTCCCACTTTTGAGAACCAGGCTCCCCATTTTCCAAAGGTAGACTCAAGCCAGTCTCAAAAGTGCAAGTCCTTTCCTGCATTCTCAGTTACTTCATGCCATAGCTTTTTCAGTTTGTTCATGGCCTCAGTGAATGTTCATTAGACACAGTATTGTTGGGAATGAATGTGAAGCACTGATCTCCAAACATCACATAGACTCCTCTCTTTTCTGCTAGAAGCCAGTCTAGGGCTTGTCGGTTTTGCCATGACCTTTTGCTCATAGCACTCAGTTGTTCCCCCAAGGCTGACAGGGCATCATCTGTGTAGTTGATAAACGTTTGCTGGTTGTAGTAAATGTGGTTAATCCACTCTTTGTTCTTGTTGGGCGTTATCCATACTAGAATAGAAACCTAACTTCACTTCATTTCTAGACTTAAACTCATTGCGTATGCCCCTTGGTTGCCCTAAAGCATCCATGGACATTTGGGGATCTGGTGCATAGGCCCTTTTTACTCTACGTGGCTTCTGTTCAGCAGATCTTTCGGGGTCCCAGTTCATTATAGTGATCTCCTGAATCATTCGCACCCTAGCGCATATTCCTGTCCACCCTTTAGATAATATGGCTCTCAAATGCTTACCCCCACAAAGCCAGAAAAAATCTGCTACTGCTGTTGTCTGTTCCTCATACGGGAATATTAACGGAAATGTTAAAGTCTGATGCGTGCAGTTAGGCATGGTTATTACTGTCAAATTCCCTGTCACTGTTGCGGTGGCATGAATCTTTGATTTACCCAAGTAACCAGTCTGATTGAAAGTGTCGTTTTCTAAGTGTCAAGTCACTACACAATTACCTTGGAATTTCCCCATATCATGTTGGCCACACAATTTATTAAAGCATTCATATTCAAGTGTGCAATCGATTTCATACACTAAAGGGGTCTCTCTTTTTTGACATGAATATCTTAGCACTGATATTCTGCATCCCATTCTGTAGTATTAATTAATAATAATAATTTGTTACATTTATATAGCGCTTTTCTAGACACTCAAAGTGCTTTACATAGTATGGGGGGAAATCTATTCAACCACCACCAGTGTGTAGCATCCACCTGGATGATGCGATGGCAGCCATAGTGCGCCAGAATGCCCACCACACACCAGCTATTGGTGGAGAGGAGAGTGATGTAGCCATTTCAGGAATGGAGATTATTAGGGGGCCATGATAGACATTGTATTGTAAAATGCATGAAACTCTGGACAAGATAAGCACTCAGCGGGACAAAAGGATCCTTCCCATTCTCTTACGCTACAATTTTGTGCATAAAACACAGCACATTGTCTATAGTCATATTGGTTGGGCACTACTATGTGTCTCTTTAGGGGTGACGGTGAGCATAACAAACAATTGTTCATTCTTGATTTCTTTGCTGTGTACATTGCCCACTTATACCAGCCATTGTCCTGTGCCATTTTCAATAGTTTGTCATTTTTGTAGGAACTAATGCTACCATACTGGGACCTAAGGTTGATGCCTCTTTTAGTGTGTCAGTTTTGCTGAGATGTGTGTTAATCTGTGAACCAGTCTAGGCCTGGGGACCACTCAAGGGCTGAGAAATCAATTGCTGAAAATCCTGGTTGGTGGACAGTGGAAGGGCCTGATTCTGTGGGAGGTGTTGCAAGAAGCTGAGCAATATCAGATTCAATAAGAAGACCTGACTCACCCTCTTTTCGGTAGGGACAGGTAATGGTTCATCTCCTTCCCCTTCAGCAGGCATAGCAGGCTCAGAATCAGACGTCAACTGAGTCATCATCCCTTTCAGATTATGCTGGGACAGGCTCCTCTGAATCGCTGTCTCTCTCAGGTTCTGTCGGGGCAGGTTCTGGCTCCTACCCCTGTGCTTCGTGACTTAGTTCTCTTTCTCCTTCTTCTCTTACCTCTTCCTGACTCTCCTCTGAAGTATCAGCTGTTGGACCTTCCTCTTCTTCAGCAACCTGCTCTTTTCGCCTCGTAGGTCTTATTCTAGGTACTCTGGTACAATGATTCAAATGATACCATGCAGTCCTACCTTCCACATGTACAGCTGTTGGGGTGGCTGCTACCACTTTGTACGGTCCTTCCTGTCTGGGTTCGTTCCACTTTCTCCTGAACACTCTCAGATATACCTGGTCCCCAGGAACTACTGCACAGGGTACTTCTTCTTCTTCTCTTGGCCCCCTTTTCTGTTCCTGTGAATAGATTTCTTCATGTATAGCAGTTAGTTGTCACATATATGCTTTCAGTTCCATTTGCAGTTGTTCTAAGGATGGTCCCTCGTAGGGACCTCTCAGGTATGGCACTGGCATGGGTCGACCCGTAATCATTTCATGGGGTGTCAGGTTAGTAATTCTGTTGGTCTGCATGCGATAGCTCATCAGCACAAGGGGTAAAGCATCTACCAAATGAGCTTAGTGTCAGCACAGATCTTATTAAGCTTGGTCTTAAGAGTACCATTCACTCTTTCCACCATCCCTTGTGACTGAGGGTGATACACACATCCCAATCTCTGTATTATTCTCAACTGCTGTAACACTGTTTTCACTGTTCTCTGAACAAATGCTGACCTATTGTCAGAACTTATCTGTGATGGTATGTGAAACCTGGGTATCACTTCCCTGGTCAAAAATTTAATGACTGTTCCTGCAGCCTGGTCTTTTGATGGTATTGCTTCTACCCATCTACTGAATCTGTCAATTATCACCAACATGTATCTTTTTCCTCCCACACTTTTCACCATGTCTACATAGTCTATCACCAGGTGTTTGAACAGTCCTTCTGGCACTGGTATGTGCCCTATTGGTGCTGATGTCCCTTTCCTGACATTGTTTTGAGCACAGACTTCACATTCAGACAAAACACTGTCTACCATTGCTTGCAGATATGGGGACAGCAGTATCCCTGCTTTTTTATTTTCCTTATCACTTCTCCCCATGTGCAATGGTCAAAACCATGCGCATCAGAAATCAGTACTGTAAGAAGTGCTGTGGGTGCAAACATATGTCCCCCATGAGAACGCCATATGCCATTGGCACCTCTAGTGGCACCTCTTTGTTGCCACACTGAAAACTCATAGGCATTTGCCTGATGTTGCATGTGAGCTATGTCATCTAAATTAGGTTCAGGCTGAATAAGATTCACTGGGCCCATTACTGCTACTTGGCACCCTGGAGCTTTGTTAGTTTCTAAATCTGCAGCACTGTTACCCTTAATGATGTCATTGCCTTTTTTGTGCGCCTGACATTTAATGATTGCTAACCGCTTAGGATGCATCATGGCAGAAATCAGTTGAACTATTTGCTCAGCATGTTGGACTTTTCCTGAAACCTCTTTGCTTCCAAACAGTTCCAAACAGATGACACACACCATGGGCGTAAGCAGAGTCAGTATATATGTATCTAAATTACAGTCACAATGTCCTCTTTCTGTTTTTTCACTACAGAATACCCTGCATGATTACCTAAATGATCTCTGAAACATGAACCACCCACAAAGTAATCAACATCCGCGTCTGGGATAGGTGTGGATTCTAAATCTGGTCGATGTCGAGTAAAGGCCAGTGAATTTGCTACACAGTCATGAGACTGTCCCTCATACTCTAGAGGAACTATGTGTGCTGGGTTTATTGTGGTACAACATCTAATGGTAATGTCAGGGTAAGTTAGGAGAGATGCATAAGCAAAACACCTAGCCTGAGTCAAAGCAAATCTCCCTTGATCCAAAAGTTCCACTACTTCGTGATGAGTGTAAATGATTTTTCATAAGTACAGGGCAGCAAGCCCTTGCTGGTAACACGGAGGGTAGCCTTGTGCTACACTGTCAAGCTTAGTGCTATAATATGCAATGGGCTGTTTTTTTCCTACCACTGCAAGTATCTTGCATCAGCACAGCAGACGCATAGTCATCTGTCCTATTGGCCACATACAGATGGAACAATTTGGTGTAATCTGGGGTTGCTAACGCTGGTGCAACTTGAAGTTCTTTTTTTAATAACTCAAAGGCTACCAAGGCCTCATTATTCCACATTAATGGTGCCCGCATATTTTGATGTCCTGCTTGTCACTTTAATGCTCTCAATGGAGCAGTTTTTATGGTATAGTCCTCTACCCAGTCAGAACTAAAGCCAGTCATTCCCAAAAATGTCATAATTTGTCCTACAGTTTGTGGTAATGGTGCCTTGCTTATACCTTCCAATTGGGCTGGTGCTATAGCCTTAGTTTTCTGTGCAATTAGCCTTCCCAAGTACTCAACCTGTGGCTAACAATATTGTAACTTAGTTTTTGAGGCTTTATGTCCTCCTTGAGCTAGTTTGGTTGGCACCTTGATAGAATCTCGATGACATTGCTCAAGTGACGAAGAGACAAAATATCATCGACGTACTCCAGCAATGTGCTTTCCAACATGAGCAGGCCAATCCTCTACCACTTCATTGACTGCTCGCAAATCATGCACAAAATGCCATTTTGAATTGTCTGTTTTGGCAACAGGCAATACGGGAGTGTTACAATAGCAAGATGTTTCAATTAACACTCCTGCAGAAATTAACCCTTCAATAGTTTACCTTGTACAGCATCAGGACACAATGGATACTGTGGTTTTCTTGGTAATCGGGCCCCTGGCTTAACCCTAATCCTAACTGGGCTTGCAGATTTAACCAAACCCACATCAGTATCATGTTGAGACCACAATTCTGCTGGTACCTTGGTCTCCATTTCTTTCAATAGCTCTGCTGTTCTTGACTCAATTACAGGTGTTTCAGCTAAATCCATTTGCTTTTTCTGATTAAGCACCACTTCTTGTGGAATCCCTGTCATGACCATGGCGCACAGAATCTTAATGTACATTTTGTCTGCTGAGTGGAAAATTAAAGGATGCTCTGTGGCCCTCCACTCACTTTTTTCTGCTTTTTTCATCATTGGACCTAAATCTTTTGATTCCCAGCCTTTGTTGACATACAGGGTTACATGTGGAGTTGAATTGGGTACCTGAAACCACTTGTCAATGAAATCACAGTTATCAATTTGCAAAGCAGCTCCCTGATTCCCTATGATTGTGCTGTGACATCAAAGGGACTTTTTGTCCTTTTGTGTCACTTAATCACTTCATTTCAATTTTAGCATCACGTTTTTGGATCATACATCATTGTGCAGTGAAATTCAGATTTGGATTTCATGTACGCCTCAGGAATTTGTGCTTTGATGAACTTTCCCCATTTGGTAAGAGTCTTTTCTACATCATTTCCTAGTTCTACTAACCAATATACATTAGCTTGTGGTTCTGAAATCATCATTTGTGTTTTTGTGCCTCTGCTATCTATATACACCCCATCAGGAGAGCACCAAATTTGGAGATTCATTTTACATAGCGTATCTCTCCCTAACAAATTAACAGGAGTCTGGTCTGATACTAAAATGGGTACTCTTACACTTTTGTTTTTGGTCTGTAGACAGACTGGAGCAGTCAATGGAATTAGCTGCATTTGTCCCGAGAATCCTACTGTCTTGGCGAACTTACCTGACATGGGAAGGTGAGAGGCATAATTTGGACTTACACATGTGTAAGTTGCTCCAGTGTCTACCATCATAGGTGTAACTTTGCCTTCTATTTTAATCTGCAGCATAGGTTCTTAATCAGCATCAGTTGTTAGAATTGGAAGCTGACCCTTCCCTGTAGGATTCTTTGGGCACCCCTAGTATACCTGATATGACCCCTTATATGGATTTGCTGGGCCTTGTGGAGGTTGTTGATAGGGCTGGGCTACACCATCCCCTTCACCACCAGGAAACTGTTGCCATGGATTGGTAGGACAGTCACATCTGTTGTACCGAGTTTGTCCACATCCCCAGCAAACTTGAGGACCAGAATTAAATCTTCCTCTTCCTCTGCCTCTTTGTGGTGAATTTCTCTGCCAGTTCATATTGCTTGGTTGCTGGTAGATATTGATGATAGGTGCAGGGGGCTGCTGTGACCCTGTAGGAACAGCTGGTGCATTTGACTGAGCTGTGGATGGAAGAGGTGCAGGAGGTGAACTTAGAGTAGCCATCACTGCTGATGGGGCTTCTTCCTCTTTGTCTTTGTCTTTCACTGGGGATTTGGTCTTTCTCTTATTTTTGTTTGTGAGATGTTCAAGCTGTTCCTTCTCTGCAACTCTCTTTCTTAGTTTCTTAGCTTCTCTTCATTCTTTCTGTGCTGTTCAATAGCATGTGTCACATGGTCACAGAATTCCTTGTGTTTTTTGGAGAACAGACCGACCACATCTTCCAGCTGTGTTTTTACAGCTGGTGGCATAGCGTCCATTATTGCACTTCTGAACAGTCCTGCCATCACTGTATCTGCTTCAGGGTCCATCTCCATCTTTTTAGTTGTGTCTGCACATAGGCGGTGGGGTGATCTGTTTCCCCTATTTTCTCACCTTTCAGAGACTTGGGGTCCATTTGAGATGGGTACTCATTTCTCAGTGTCCGCCATAGACGTGGACGGTACAGGTCAAAAAGGGTTCCATCCCTTTTGAATTGCCAACTGCTGTGTGCAAGTTAATTGCTCTGAGGATCTCTTCCATTTTAGAACCTCCCACACATTTGGCCAGGAGAGGTTTCAGATCTCCTATTGCAAGCAATTTGCCCATTGTTTCTTCTTCAAAAATCCTAATCCACATCCCAGCTCCCTCATGGATGTCAGGGAGGCGAGCAATCAGCCCATCGAGATCCTGTGTGGCCCAGGGCACATGTCCTCTTGTTCCCTTAATTAAAATAGGAAATTCACTTACATAATTTTCAGGTGGGTGCTAGCTTTCCCTTGATCTCAGTTGTCTCTCTCCTGTTCCTCGTGACCATTGTTCTTCCTCTTCTTCAGGCTCTAGCTCATCTTTGAGATATAATCTACATGTTTGTACTCTCCTCTCCTAAGGTCTCCTGCATCTATTGAGTGGCATCTGAATTTCTTTTCTTTCTCTATTGTCCTTTGTGGGTTTCTATTTGCTTGCTTTTGCCATTTCCCTGTCTGCTTTTCTCACATCATTTAATATGTCCCCTTCCTCGTCCCCTTCTTCTTCTCTTTTTGTTTCCCTTCTGTCATTTGTCTCAGTGCTGCACTTAATTGTGCATATCCATCTAAAGCCTCTTTTCTTGAACTCACCTTTGGTTGGCCTGTGTCTTGTTTTTCTATTAAGGGGCTCTCGGCCCAACTAAGTTGTTCCTCTTCTTCTTCTGCGTCTTCTTTTATATCTACCTTTCCCTCAATCCTCACTTCTCCTGTGACTACGGGAAGTTGATTTTTGGGTGGCATATATTTTAAGTAGATTTTTGGGTGGAGGTGGATCAGCAAAGATGTCTCTTATTTTTTTCCCCTGTATTTTTGTTGTCTTTTTGTTGTCTGTCTTTTACAGTAATTTTCTTGCTTGTTTCATGCTTTTCCACAAATTTTCTCCTTCAGCTTTGAATAATGCGAGCACTTCTTGTTCTTTTTCCCTTTTTGCCTCTCTCTTTTTGCCGTTATCTTTGCCCTTGTAGTTTTTTATCAGTGTTTCCATCTCCTCACACACCGATGGGTCAAATGTCCCTCCTTCCAGCCATTTTGTTCTCAAATTCTTTGTTCTTTTTTCCCACTTTTTTGAAAGTTTTTCCACAATCTCTTTGCACATGGGGTGTCTGACCCCCAACACTTCTACAGGTGTAGATGTCATGATTGGTCCCTGTATTCTATGGCTTCCTACTCCTAATCGCCTAGGGGATGGTTCACTGTCACAGTCAGGAATAAAAGTCACCAGAATCCTGTGTAATGTCAGTCCTATTATGTTTGGTCTGTCTGATCTATCTGCTGAATGCCAGTTGACCCTTCAATTTCAGGATTATTTAACTGTTTTCCAGTTACTCCTTTACCTCTCTCAAATCCAAGTTGCACTCCCCAATCAAGAACACCATTCCTTCGATATCCTCCATTGGTCCTGTGTTGTGCTAGTTAGCATTAGCTCCTGTGTTGTGTGTTTGTGTCGCCTTTAAGATGATGTCATGGCAGTAGAGGTGGCACGTCAGCCTATAATCCCACCCACGTTGAAGTGGAGTGGAAAAGCAGTGGAAAAGCAAGCTTGGAAAAGTAAAGTGAGCCAAGTGGAGTCGAGTCGAGCCGAACCGTGCAGAGGAAAAGCGACTTAGGGCTCCCTCTTGCTGTCCTAAACCGTGCCGTACTCTCTGAGCTTTCTGGTATAATAGTCCTCCTAGGGTGGTGTGCGCCTTAAATATGAACCTTCCCACCTGTTCTCCTTCTGCTTACCCAAATTACTCTTCTCAACACTGGGGATATTTCAAGAGCAGGATTACTTATGACCTTGCCTGTTTCTCCTTTCCCACACTTCTAACCTCTTTCTATCCCTAACCTTAGGTAAGGTTCAACCAAGTTACCAATAGGCTGTCTAACAGAGTATACTAGGGGATTGTTGGAACAAAACTCATCCAACAGGGACTCCAACTTATCTACTCTCCAACTAGTTCCTATCACCCAGTTCCAATTAATATAAGGCCACTTGTTTTGTACTTATGTTTTGTATTCTGGTTATTCGCACTAGGAGCTTGTTATTTTTCTGCTCTGTTAGTTCACGCCTTAAGGTTCCCTCTTGCAGATAATAATCCTCTTTCCAAAAATGATTGCTAATGCCCTTGTTTCTACTCCAGCTTGATGCGCTCTCTCATTCATTGACTTTATTGCTTTTTAATTCAGTATACTTCTGTAATTGAATGAATAGCACCTTTCAAAAATATGGTATCTCCTGTTCTCATAGCCATAGTGGGCTCCAGTCTGATGCCTGCAAAAATAGAATTCTAATCTAGACAGATTAATTCTTCCCCCTTTCTTAAATGCTTTTCTCAATATCCTACTTGTAAAAGGACTAAATTCCTCTACTTTAGGATGGTTTGTTGTATCTATTAACCTGAAGTTTATAAACCCCAATTGTACTAATGAATGATAATCCCAATAGAATGGAACTGAAGTGTAAAGTATGTAAGGGTGAGAACTAGACATGTACTAATTTACAGATTGCTCAGCAGGGACTGAGTCTCCATATCACACAATAGCAGCAGTCAGGGGAATGTCCAAACAATTTGCAAAACCAATTTCTAGGGTGATTCCCAGTTCTGACTGCACATTCAGAATCAACATTCTCTTAATTATTATCTTTAGCAGTAAGCACACATGCACACACAAACAAGCACACTCCTAGACCTACCCAGAAGCACAAAGCCACACACTCAATCATGTGTATTCTACAAGGTCATACCACAGCAACAGCACATACAGGAGTTTTTTTTAAGAGTGTTTGCCATTTGGAACCATTAATTCAAACTGACTTACTGGACCTATACTCTCATAATTTGTCCAAATAATATGATCTCCCAAATGAAATTCAATTACTTTATGGTTAACTGTGAACCAATTTCCCCAATCTTCTACTATCACGTGTACTCTAGCCGTTACTACTCTGAATCCACATGGGTGTACAAACTCCCTATGTCATAAGTCAAATGAGCGTATAGTCTAAGATCCAGAATGGGACCACCTTTTATTTCAAAAATATTAAACAGAGATATTAATTGTGCTATTTTACTTGAACTGCTTTTCTGCTTCTTCTTACCACGATGCTTTTGTGGTATTAAAAATAAAAATAAACCTCAATGTTTCTTTTTCTCTCTCTCTCTGTTTCACACACACACACAAAATCTTTCTCTCTCTGCTCCACACATGCACACACAGGGATACGTACACACAAACAAAGTCCTTCTCACTTACACACAGGGCCCTGTCATTCACTCTCATACACTCACACAGCCACTCATGCAGTTTTCAAACCAAGAGATAGCTTATATACAGGTTCAGCATTTCAAAATTTTGGCCTTGTTTAACCAATTCACAGTGATGACAATTAGGAGAATGTCCAAGAAATCTACACAACCAACCTCGGGACGAACACTTAGACAAAAACTCTGGGTCTGGATTACAACGGAAACAATTAGGCAGATGTCCAAAATAGCTATTAGTAAGTACCAATTCCTTGGATGTTCTGTAGCTTTCAGCACACACACAGCAACTGCAGTTTTTTCTATTACATAAGAATCTTTTTATTTATGTACACAACAGCATATACAGTGGGTATAGAAAAGAATCACACCCCTTTAAAATAATCACATTTTGTTGATTTTCAGCCTAAAATGAAGACGGACACAGTTTTTGTTTTATCCAGCTGTATTTAATCAGTGCAACTTACAACATCCAAGTGAAAGATATAACACCAACATGTCAGAAAATTTTTTAAAAAAAAACAAAAAAAACAATCACTGAGTTGGAAAAAGGATCACCCCCCTCCTAAAAATAAGGTGTAGCTAATCATCTTCTCAATGGCACACAAAGCCATTTGACTTTCAACTGTGATCAGCTGTGGTCATTTTGATTAGTTCAGCATGAAAGAGCTTTCCTGGAGCATTTTGTAGTGCAACTGAAGCAAACAGTCAACTACGGGTGGAAAGGCACCGTCAAAAGATCTCCAGGATAAAGTTGTGGACAGGCACAAGTCAGGAGATGGATACAAAAAAAATTTAAAGGCTTTATCAATGCCTAGAAGCACAGTGAAATCTATTATTAAGAAGTGGAAGGTATTTGGTACAACACAGACCCTCCCTGGATCAGGACATCGCTCCAAACTGGATGAAAAAGCCAAGAGGAAACTGGTGAGAGAGGCTACCAAGAGGCCTACAGCAACTCTGAAGCAGTTGCAGGAATTTATGACAAAGAGTGGTCATTGTGTGCATGGGACAACAGGCCAAAACGCACCTTGAAGTTTCTGAGGCCACATGGAAAAGGGTGTTATGGTCAGATGAAACTAAAATTGAATTATTTGGCCTCAACACCAAACGAAATGTCTGGCGGAAATCCAATACAGCTCACCATCCAAATAACACCATTCCTACAGTAAAGCATGGAGGTGGTAATATCCTGTTATGGGGGTGTTTCTCTGCAGCAGGGACTGGAGCACTTGTCAGGATAGAAGGAAAAATGGATGGGGCAAAATACCATCAAATTATTGAGGAAAATCTGCTGCCCTCTGCCAGAAAGTTGTCAATGGGAAGAAGGTTTAACTTCCAACATGTCAGTGACCCAAAGCACACAGCAAAACTGACCACACAGTGGTTGAAGGAGAAAAAGGTGAATGTTTTTGCATGGCCTAGTCAGAGCCCAGACTTAAACCCCATTGAAAATCTGTGGAATGACTTGAAGACTGTAGTCCACAAATGGTCACCATCAAATTTAACTGAACTTGAGCAGTTCTGCAAAGAAGAGTGGGCAAATATTGCATAGATATAGATGTGCAAAGTTAGTAGAGACATATCCCAACTGGGCTGTAATTAAAAAAATATGGCAAATTAAAACAAGTGGGTGATCCTTTTTCCAACTCAGTGATTCTGTTTTTGAATTTTTGAATTTTTTCTGACATGTTGTTGTTATATCTTTCACTTGGATGTTATAAGTTGCACTGAGTAAATACAGCTGGATAAAACAAAAACTGTGTCTTCATTTCAGGCTGAAAAGCAACAAAATGTGATTATTTTAAAGGGGGGGTGATTCTTTTCTATACCCACTGTAAGTATACCCTTTTTACTCACTTCTTTTTTTTCCAATACAAAGGTTTTGTCTCATACATTCACACTAAATCACACTTATACTCATGTATATAATAAAGACTCCCTATGTTAGGCTCCAGATAAGCCATCCCCACCAAGTGGAACCAGTCAGGCGAGAACACCCTCCACACACACTTCCAATCACACAACTGAGAAAACTCCCACTCACATGCACTACACTTTTCAGCAGTATCGAGCAACATGAGACCGAGATCGAGATCTCCAGCGAGTGGCACACTGAATGGTTAAATTGGTGCGTCCAATTTGCTAGATCTGTGTGGTGCTGATACGCCTAGATCAGTGACAGGAGATTCACAGAGCCTCACAGCTGGCGCTGAGAGTGAATTGGGGCCAAGCTCACCAGGAACTCAGAATCAGAATGAGCTTTATTGCCAAGTATGTTTACACACACAAGGAATTTGTTTCGGTGACAGGAGCTTCCAGTGTACGGTAGAAGAGAAATTGAATTTCACAGTATTTAAAAATAAAAGTAAAATAAATCAATTTTAAAAAATAAAAAATAAGATAAAATAAAAATGATACAATGCAATACAGTACTAAGACATAGCAAAAATAGACAGGATTATGTATGTACAGATATGCTATTTACAGATCTACAGTTATGTGCAATAGGAGTGGAATGAATATACAGAGGTATAAAATATACTAAATTTTTAAAGGTTTAAATTATTGTTGCATTAAATGCACAATAAAGAGACCCTGTTGGCAGTTTTAATTGTTCAGGTGGGAGATTGCTTGAGGGAAAAATCTGTACTTGTGTCTGGCTGTTCTGATGGTCAGTGCTCTGTAGCACCAACCAGAGGGCAATAGTTCAAAGAGAAAGTGGGCTGGGTGAGAGGGGTCCAAAGTGATTTTCTTAGCCCTTTTTCTCACTCTAGAGGTGTAGAGTTCTTGGAGGTTGGGCAGGGGGGCACCAATAATTTTGTCAGCGGTCCTGACTGTCTGTTGTAGTTTCCTTCTGTCAGGTTTGGTGGCTGAACCAAACCAGACAGTTATAGAAGTACACAGGACAGACTCAATGAGGGCTGAGTAAAACTGTATCAGCAGCTCCTGTGGCAGGTTGAGCTTCCTCAGCTGGCGAAGGAAGTACAACCTCTGCTGGGCCTTTTTCAAAATGGAGTGAGGGTCCCAGGTGTCAGTGGTTTAGTCCGGATTCCCTGAATCTTTTCACAATATTATGCACTGTAGATGGTGAAAGACCTAAATTCTTTGCAATCTTGCATTGAGCAATGTTCTTTTTGCACTGACTGACAATTATCTCACTAAGTTTGGCACAAAGTGATGAGCCACGACCCATCCTTGCTTCCAAAGAGTGAACTTTTGGTGGATGCTCCTTTTATGCCCAATCCTGATACCCTCCTCTGTTACCAATTAACCTGATCCTCCAAAATGGTGTTGCTTGAATATTCTATAAACTTCTCGGTCTTATTTTGCTTCTGTAACAACTTTTGAGTGTATTGAAGGCATCAAATTCTAAATTTGTTTATATTTACAAAATACAGTTAAGTTGGTCAGTGAAAATGTTGAATATCTTTTCTTTGTACTTTTGTCAGTTAATTAAAGTTTCAAGAGACTTGACAAGTCACAGCTTTTTGTTTTTATTGCATTTTAGAAAAAATCCCAACTTTTCTGGAAATGGGGATAGTACTACATTTCATATTATTGGAAAGTGTTTTTATGTAAGACAGGTTACTGGAGGGTGAAAACGGAATGAATATGAAAGAAAACTAGGATGATACATTAATGAAAATTAATATATAAAAATATATATTGATCATTGAGAACCAATGAGAAATATAGCTGCAAGCAGCAACGACGGAGCCCAAACACTACGGTGCCATTGCCACCCGGTGGGTGTATGAAAACAATGCATAGTGAAGCAAGTGCTAGTAACTTGTTTTGTGCTGATGTCTTAGGTTAAGCGCAGATCTAAGGCTTTACAACAGCTTCCATGTCATGGGCACTGACACAACCCCATACTATGAGAGATGCTAGCTTTTGGACCTGATGACAGCTTGGATTTATGTTGTTTTTGACCATTATCCTTACCATATTTGTGAAAGAAAGCTGGCAACACTTATTGTACTTATAGTCAAAAGTCTATTCATTTCACCAAGTAACATGTTTGGGATTTAATGAAAGTATATGTGTACCCATTAAAATATAAAATATCTATCACCTTTAAATGATGTTTCAGACAAATATACAGTGGGGGGAAAAGTATTTGATCCCCTGCTGATGTTGTATGTTTGCCCACTGGCAAAGAAATGATCAGTCTATTTTAGTGGTAGGTGTATTTTAACAGTGAGAGAATAACAACAAAAAAATCCAGAAAAACGCATTTCATAAAAGTTATAAATTTATTTGCATTTTAATGAGTGAAATAAGTATTTGATCCCCTATCAATCAGCAAGATTTCTGGCTCCCAGGTGTCTTTTACACAGGTAACGAGCTGAGATTAGGAGCACTCTCATAAAGGGAGTGCTCCTAATCTCAGTTTGTTACCTGTATAAAAGACACCTGTCCACAGAAGCAATCAATCAATCAGATTCCAAACTCTCCAACAGTAAACCGTTTCAGTGGTTATGAAGCAATTAGTAAATAAAGGAGTGAAAAAGCTCAAGTATGTTGAAAAGTTATCAGCAGTTTATTCTCTGCAATGGCCTGAGTCTAGTGGTAACATTCCTAAAATACCATACATTCACACTTTGAATCATAAACAACAGTCTGCCATTGGCAATAATCTGCACACACTGACAAAGACTGATGTACTGCAAATCAGCCCCATTATGTCAAGCTCTATGCAGACATATAGAAAGACTGATGTACTACAAATTGCCCTCTCTTGTGATTTATCTATTTTATACTCACATTTTGCACCATTTTATACATGATCATGAACTCTGGATCTGTTCAATTAGGTTAAACCATGCATTTGCCCGCTTGTAATAACTTATTTGGCATAACTTTACTACAAGGTCCCATTCGTTAAACCACTGACTAACATGACCTAACAAAGAACTATTTTTAATAGTTAATATTACTTAATAAAAATACAATTGTTCATTCATTGTTCAATTCATAATGCTCCACCTAATGTTAACAGATGCAATGTTTGAAAAGGTATTGTTCGTCGTTATTTCATGTTAACAAATAAAACTTTATTGCAAAGTGTTACCAACATTTTTATTTTAAAAGCTGAATGTTAACATCAGTTAATACATTATGAACATCAACTAACATAAAAAATAGTCTATTTATATATTAACATGAAGCTGTATGATCAACAAGATTGTTTGCTGTAAGCTGACAAATAAAAATAAAATAAATAAAACAGAACCTTGTTGTACAATCAAATCCTAAAGTCCTAAATCATTTAATTTTTTAACAACCACTGAAAAGGTTCTTTGGGGAACTATAAATGCCAATTTGTCTTTATAGAAACCTTTTATTCATTTAATTTGTTTCAGTTGTGTTTTTAAAAAAACTTAAATCAGTTAACCTAAAAACGATCCCCTAACTAAACTTTACAGTAACACTGTGAATAATGTTTTAAAACAGTAAAATTGAACAACAGAGTCACACGGTCGACAGTATATCAGTAGCAGAAACATTACCTCAGTGAATGAATTCCAAAACCGACATGTTGAACCGGAACCTCCAGGTATGCACACCTTTATCAGTAGCCACCGGCTACAGAAATACATCATTGTTATTCAAGATTTTAAATTAGTCCTGTATGTACTATTTCAAGCTCAGTTAAATGTAAACTTAAAACTTACACAAGTCTTTCTGTTAAATATATGTGCAATAACAAAGGTTACCAGTGTTTGAATATACAGATAGCATTCATCTGCCTAGCATAAAAGCCACCATTGGGAAAAAAAATGCATTGAGTTATAGTAGCCTATTGCTTAATAGTAAAAACAAATCCTCATAATGCTCACTAAAACCTTTATTGTCCTTGAAGGAGTATGGAATAAAAACAACATTTACATAATTCAATTGCATTCATAAAAATAAGAAGAGTATGGAAAGTAAAAATACAAATACAAACGACCTTGCTCTTGTACTTGTATATACACGGGTCAGAGTGCTGCTCATCAAAGTTTAGTGCAGCGTGAACATTCACTTTTTACAAGTTCTTTTATGAGCATTCGCAAGTAACGTACTCGAAAAGTAAATGCGAATCGATGCTTACCCGAACTGTTTTATCTAAATGGCCCCATATCTCTTGTTTTGTTTGCGTCCTGCCCACACAAACACGGCGGCCATCTCCCACTACTACAGGTACAAGACCTCTCCCACTGCTGTGTGAGTGAAGACGAAATCACCTGAGAGCACAACGACGTGCGTTTATAATAAATAAAACCATATAAAATAATATGTTGCATTATATCTAAATATATTTGCTACTGTTATAAATATTAGGGCATCTGATTGAACCAAGCCAAGTCATCGCCAGAAGTGGCCCAGACTCTAAAGCCAGATCCGGGTTAGTTATAGTGAACAAGAATCGGCCCCAGTGCTTTACCGCCGTAACAAAAACACATGTGTCAGAGCGAGCTGCGGACCACACTCGGCCCCGGATAATACATGCCGATGCCGTGTCTGAGCCGCAGGCACCGCGGGGCTGCCGAGCCTAGGCCGATTACTACATGCTATCTAGGGCTCGTCTAAGAAGAGTAAAAAACAGAAAACACCCTCGGGTTCGCCATCAACACATTCAATTTACCCAGATGACCGGAGACAGTGGCTAAGTTTTTTTTTTTTTTAATCTTTTTTTGTATGTTCTGTGTTCTCATGTTTTGATCATGTTGTTATCCGTATTATTGAATGTGGTGTATGTATAATACAGTATTATTGGCTAAAATTAGTTGAGAATGAACGCAGCATCTTCCTTATTAAATGTATACCATGACACAGGATATTCAGATTCAAATGTTTGATATTCAGTTTGATATTCCGGTCCCTGGCCGGTCGATCGGTGCATCTCTACCAAAAAGCTCTATTTTGGTTTCATCTGACCATAGAACCTGATCCCATTTGAAGTTTCAGTAGTGTCTGGCAAACTGAAGATGCTTGAGTTTGTTTTTGGATGAGAGTAGAGGCTTTTTTCTTGAAACCCTTCCAAACAACTTGCGGTGACGTAGGTAACTTCGGATTATAGTTTTGGAGACTTTCTGACCCCAAGATGCAACTAACTTCTGCAATTCTCCAGCTGTGATCCTTAGAGATTTTTTGGCCACTCGAATCATCCTCTTCACAATGTGTTGAGACAATATAGACACATGTCCAATTCCAGGTTGATTCATACCATTTCCAGTTGACTGGAACTTCTTAATTATTGCCCTGATGTTGGAAATGGGCATTTTCAATGCTTTTGCTATATTCTTATAACCATTTCCCATTTTGTGAAGTTCAACAGCCTTTTGCTGCACATCATAGCTATATTCCTTGGTCTAACCCATTGTTATGAATGACTAAGGGAATTTGGCCTAAGTGATACCTAATATTTATACCCCTGTGAAACAGGAAGTCATGGTTGAACAATTTCCTGTTCCTAGTCACCAAATTTATTAAACAAAAATATGTATCAATGGGAATATACTGAATATATTTTTCTCATATGAATTCATAGGGGTGCCAATAATTGTTGCAAAGATTTTTTTTTTTAAATAAACCTGTGTTGTGTTTGCAACTGTTTGATATCCATGAGAGCAGAGTATTTTTGTGAATTTTTTTTAACAAAAGATCAAAAGGTTTTATATATATATATATATATATATATATATATATATATTGTACATACACAAACAAACAGACAAACAGGAATATATATTCACAAATAAGTAATAAATAATTACACGGTATGTATGTAAAACATACTACTCTACAAATATAAGCTTTTTCTATGATATATGTACTTTTTTGTGCCAACTCATCTTTAATAATCTTTCAAACGTGTACTGACACTTTAATTCAGCGCAAGCAGCTCGTGCAGTGCAGCAGAAATAGACTCGACGCCAAAACTCCCACTTCACTGCTGCTCATGCGCTACTCCTGCGCTGCGCTACCACACTGCTGCAGAGTCCAGTGTAAAAGCAGTCATTCGTTAACGTGCAGGCCGAAAAAAATATCCACTGCTTCTGCTTATCACGCTTATCACGCTTCTGCTGCAGCGTGCGGTGTGAAACAGGCTTTAGGCATACAGCTGGTGATTGATTCTTTACTCGTGCAGGGTGTGGTCGTTCGTACAGTACAACATACCTGTTAACCCTGTATGCAAGCCAAATGGGAAGGGATGGCGTTTTACTCAGGACCTTAGGTGAATTAATGATATTGTAGTTCCAATAAGCCCTCCTGTACCTGACGTGGCTTCTATTCTCACTGCTATTCCTCACACACACACATTTCATGGTAGTTGATTATGTAGCACTTTTTTCAGTCCGTGTCTGAGCAGACACAGCCTATCTTGCTTTCACTTTTAAAAATCAACAATACACATGAACATGCCTTCCCCAGGGTTTCATTGACTCTTCCGCTGTGTTCTCATCCGTGGTGCATAAAGCTCTCTCATCACTCATTTTACCCGATGGCTGCTTCCTTGTTCAGTATACGGACGACATTCTTTTATTAGCTGAAGGATATGAGCTCTGCATAGGGTTCTCTAAAACTCTTGACCCACCTGGCTCAGTGCAGTTTTAAGGTCTCGCTAACTAAACTATCAGCTCTGTCAGTCCAATATCTGGGTTCCAGCACCGCCTAACAAGCAACTAACTGCATGCTATTGTCGATGTCACACCTCCAGCTACACAAAGAGGTATGCTGAGTTTTCTAGGACTTATTGTCTTCAGTTCATTCCTGACTGCTCACACCATGACAAAATTCTCAAACACTGTTGTCTCAAGGACTCTCCACAGATCACTGAATGGACTAAGGAGATTGTAAGGTTTTAACAGGTTGGGCAAGGAGGAAGAATGCAGAGGCAGGCATGATCCAACTCAGAAGGTTTATTTTTTCCTTTTTTTTTCGTTCAGCGCTCTCTTTTATTTTCTACACACATGTACACATACACACGCGCACACACACCGCTCGGTGCAGGTGGCTCTCACTCTCCCTCTCTCGAGGCGCGTGTCTCTCCTCCTTTTGTCTTCTTCCTCTCACTGCAACACAGAACAATCATTAGTTTCACTTCCTACAGGTCTGCAAATATTACCACTCGCTTTCTCCGGCTCCGCCCTCCATTCACAAACCGGAGCTCGACCACGCCCCCGCTTCCACATACCCCCACCAACTCAGGCTGGGGAGCCATCCGGCCTGCCGCCGACTAATCACCCCCCCCTTGCCGAGAGAAGTCCGCCATAGCCATCTGCGCCCCCGGTCTGTGGATCACCTTGAACTTAAAAGGCTGGAGTGCCAGGTACCAACGAGTGATCCGCGCATGCGGTGGAGCCACTGGAGCGGGGCCTGGTCCGAACAGAGGGTGAAGGCCTGCCCCAGCAGATAGTAGCGGAGGGTGAGGACCACCACTTGATGGCCAGGCACTCTTTCTCGATTGTGCTGTACTTTGTCTCTCGTACCGAGAGCTTGCAGCTGATGTACAGCACGGGGTGCTCCACACCCTCCACCACTTGGGACAGCACAGCCCCCAGCCCCCTGTCTGAAGCATCCGTCTGCAAAACAAAAGGGAGAGAGAAGTCAGGAGAATGTAAAAGTGGTCCGCCACACAGTGCAGATTTTACCTGAGTGAAAGCCTGTTGGCAAGGCTCCGTCCACTGGACAGGGTCTGGTTCCCCCTTTTTAGTGAGATCAGTCAGCGGGCTGGTGATGTCCAAATAATTAGGCACAAACCTACGCTAATAGCCAGCCAATCCCAGGAACCGTCTCACCTCCTTTTTGGTCTTGGGCCTTGGGCAGGTTGCAATCGCTGCTGTCTTATCAATTTGGGGACGCACCTGTCCATGGCCCAAGTGGAAGCCCAGATACCGTACTTCCACCCGTCCAATCGCACACTTCTTTGGGTGACCTCAGCACCGCTCTTAAGTGCTGCATGTGTTGCTGCCAGTCATTACTGTATATAATAATATCGTCTAAATAGGCAGCGGCATATGCAGCGTGTGGACGGAGTCTTCGGTCCATGAGCCGCTGGGATGTCGCGGGAGCCCCGAACAGCCCAAAAGGAAGGGTCATGAATAGGTGTAAGCCAAACGGGGTGGAAAAGGCCGTTTTTTCCCGGGACATTGGAGTCAAGGGGATCTGCCAATATCCCTTTGTCAAATCCAGTGTCGAATAAAAGCGAGCCGCGCCCAACCGATCGAGCAGTTCGTCAATGCGAGGCATTGGATATGCATCGAATTTAGACACCGCGTTGATTTTTCTAAAGTCCACACAAAACCAGACCGTCCCGTCGGCCTTGGGGACCAAGATCACTGGGCTGCTCCAGTCACTGTGGGACTCCTCGATTACTCCCATTTTGAGCATGGCCTTAAGTTCATCCCGGACAACATTTTTTTTGTGTTCGGGCAGCCGATAGGGGCAGCTGCGAACCACCACTCCTGGGGCTGTCTCAATGTGGTTCTCTATGAGGTTAGTGCGGCCGGGGAGAGGCGAGAACACATCAGAAAACTCTGCTTGTAGGTTTTTAATGTCTGTAATTTGGGCTGGGGAGAGGTGGTCCCCGCACGGAACCGGGGGGATTGATTTGACAATTTTATGTCTACCTCCAGTCCTAGCTCCTCCCTTTCAGGAACTACCATCGCCAACGCTACAGACACCGTCTCCCTCCACAGTTTTAGCAGGTTGAGATGATAAATCTGCCGTGCCCTGCCTCTATCTGTTCGCCTTACCTCATAGTCGACATCCCCGACTCGCCGTGTGACCTCAAAGGGTCCTTGCCACTTGGCGAGTAATTTGGAGCTCGACATGGGTAGTAAAACGAGCACTTTATCTCCCGGCGTGAACTCGCGTAGCCGTGCACCCCTGTTATACAGCCGGGATTGACGTTCTTGTGCCTGTAGCAAATTCTCCTGAGTTATGTGACTTAATGTGTGGAGTTTTGGTCTCAGGTCCAAAACGTACTGAATTTCATTCTTGCTGGTTGAAGCCCCCTCCTCCCAATTTTCCCGTATGACGTCAAGTATGCCGTGCGGCTTGCGTCCATACAATAATTCAAAGGGAGAGAACCCGTGGAGGCTTGCGGGAGCTCTCGTACTGGAAATAACAGGGGCTTTAGCCACTTATCCCAATTCCATGTATCCTCCTGCACAAACTTACGAATCATATTTTTAAGCGTTAGATTAAAGCGCTCCACCAGCCCATCCGTTTGTGGATGATAAACGCTGGTGCAAATCGCTTTAATCCCCAACAATTTGTACAGCTTGAGCAGTGTGCGTGACATAAAAGATGTCCCCTGATCAGTTAGGATCTCTTTCAGGATCCCAACCCGGGAGATAATGCGGAAGAGTGCATCCGCAACATTCCTCGCGGAGATATTGCATAAACGCACCGCTTCCGGGTACCGCATTGCGTAGTCCACTAATACTAACACAAAGCGATACCCTCGTGCAGATCGGTCTAATGGCCCAATGAGGTCCATGGCAATTTGCTCGAAGGGGACCTCGATTAACGGTAGTGAGCACAACGGCATTTTTGGGGTGGGGTGAACGCCGCCGCGAATGCCCGGCCAATAGAAGCAAGACAAAAGCCGACCTAATGTTTTCGCCTGCCCTAAGTGCCCCGCCATAGGGTTATAGTGAGCCACCTGGAATAATAATTCCTGACGGTTCTTCGGAACAAACAATTGGGTCACATTTTCTTGCGTCTGAGTGTCCTGCATCACTCTATAAATCCTATCTTTAATAATCACAAAGTACAGGTGGGAGAGCGCAACATTGGGCTGGATCAGCTGACCATCGATTACTCTCACTTGATCAAAGGCGTGCTTCAGGGTCTCGTTGCGCGACTGCTCCAAGGGAAAATCCCCGAGGGGAATCCCTGCTAAGAGGGGGGGAGAGCCACTCCCCCCGCTCTCGTTGTCATGCTGACATGGAGCTGTCGTCGGTGGCCCTGGCACCGCCTCTCCCGCCAAGGCTGCGCACATTCCACACCGCCTCTCCCTAATGCAGGACCCATCCACAAACATTTCTCTCGCTAATAATCGAAACCCCTGCCAATTAGTTCCCAAAATTAGTGGATGGGTGAGACGGGGACTAACCGCCACCTCTACTATATTTTTTTGCCCCCAAAATTTGATGTCGATGGGCACTAGTGGGTACTCGTGAACATCCCCATGCACACACACCTCACCTTCACCTGCATTTTCCAATGCCTCCCCTTGAACCAAGTCTTGGTGAATTGAGGTCTGATTGCATCCTGAATCCACCAATGCCTGATATGTACCCCCCTGAACACTCACCAGAATGCGGTACGTCCCAGCTCGATCGGGGGCAGTCTGCAGCGCCCGCACGTCGGCCCAAGCATCACTCCTGCACCTGCAGCTCTGGATTCACCCACCTGAGGATCAGAGGAGACAGGGCCAGAGAGAGAGGGGGCAGGTGGGAAGGGGGAAAGGCACGGGTACGGGGCATGGGTCAAGGGGGGAAAGGCCCCCGTCTTCGGGGTATAGGGACAGGGAAGGGGTGAGGAGATGCACAAGGGCGAGAGAGAGAGAGAGAGAGAGAGAGAGAGAGAGAGAGAGAAGAAGAAGAATGGGGCTCGCCTGCCCCTGGATACGCCACCAGGTGATCTTCGGCCAGCTGAAGTGCCTCATCCAGCGACGCGGGGAGATGGCACTGGACCCATTCCGCCATTCCTGCTGGAAGCTGCGCCACAAACTGTCGCATTCCTTGGCCAACAACCACTCCCGGCAGGTGTGCCGGAGCTGCTAGGCGAATGCAAACAGGCAGCCGAGCTCGGTGAAGGTCAGCGCTCGAAAGCGCTGACGGTGCTGCTCTGGGGTTCGACCCACCCATTGCAAAATCGCCCATTTCAGGTCCGGGTATTCCAGCATGTTAGCGACAGGCAGCTGCTGGGCCTCAAGCTGGGCCTCGCCAGACAGGAGCGGCACAAGGTGGGCCACCCACTGGCCCTCATGCCAGCCCCACACCCGCGCGGAACGCTTGTACAGCTCCAGGAATACCTTCGGGTCGTCCTGCGGTCCCATCTTCGTGAGCACGATGTGGGGCAGGGCGACGGGTGCGGCTGCAGCGAGAGCCACTGGGGTGGCAGCTGGAATCCCGGCCTGCTGCACCAGGCCCTGGAGCACCCGGTGGTCCTCGGCCTGGGCGTCGAGGAGGTCCTTAAACCGCTGCTCCTGGTCATGTTGTAGCTGTAGGAGGGCCTGGTGTTGGGTCTGGTGGAGGTTGGCCATCTGGGTGATGAGGTGGTCCAGCGGTGAGCCTTCCATGATGGCTATTTCCTCTCAAGCCTCCCAGGTTTTGGCACCAATGTAACATTTTAACAGGTCAGGCAAGGAGGAAGAATGCTGCCTCTGCATTCTTCCTCCTTGTCTGACCTGTTAAAATGTTACACTGGTGCCGAAACCCGGGAGGCTCGATAGGAAATCTCGGCAGGCTTGATCCAACTCAGAAGGTTTATTTGTTCCTTTTTTTTCGTTCAGCACTCTCTTTTATTTTCTACACACATGTACACATACACACGCGCGCACACACCGCTTGGTGCAGGTGGCTTTCACTCTCCCTCTCTCGAGGCATGTGTCTCTCCTCCTTTTGTCTTCTTCCCCTCACTGCAACACAGAACAATCATTAGTCTCACTTCCTACAGGTGTGCAAATCTTACCACTCACTTTCTCCGTCTCCGCCCTCCATTCACAAACCGGCGCTGGACCATGCCCCCGCCTCCACATAGATGAACTATTTCTGTTATCTAAAACAGGCATTAAGCTCAGCTCCGGCTCTGGGACTCCCAGATTACTAGTCCCAATTCCATCTGTATGTTTCCGAGGATGTGAGCACTGCGGCTGGGCCCAGGAACACGGTGGTAGCTATAGCCCAGTTGTTATCGCCCATCTTTGCAAATCTCTAGAACCTGTAGTTCAAGGTATGCCTGCCTGTTTAAGGGCTGTTGCTGCGTCCCCTCTTGTGGTCACTGATGCTGAAAAGGTGGTTCTTTCACACCCACTCACATTGCACACATCTCATCAGGTCTTATCAATCCTGAATAATATTCAGATACATCACATGACCTCCCAGCATAGATGAGGATATGAAACTATCCTTTGCGCTACACACAACCTCACCATTAAATCTGTAAACACTGCTAGCAGCCATGCAGTCTTGCTTTATAGGCTTCTGTGTGCCTGATTGGAAGAGCACACACCTGCAGCTTGGTTGGAACATGACTGTTTGACCTACATACATGACTCCTCATCACTCCACTCTGTTCTGTCACAGCATCCCCTGGAATGAGAGGAGAAAGTATGTGTTGATGAATGGTGCTCTAAACCTAATGACTCAACATTTTTATGTGGCTACTCTGTTTGTTCATTACCAAATATTGTTCATGAGCCTCAGTCTATCCCCATTAATTCTGCTCAGGCTGCGGAACTTCTCTCCGCGTGCTTGTCATCTCTTTAAGGATAAGCCTGTTACTATCTACACTGATTCACGTTAAACTTTTCGTGTCGCACATGATTGAATGATCGCAAAGCCAAAGCTAATGCTAAGGCTCGCCCACGGGAGCACCACTCCTCTCCGCTTCACGTGTCCAGCAGGTTTGCTCTCCTTAGTGAAGCACCCACTGAGAAACCTGAAAGAGCTCTGGTTATAGGAGACTCTATCTTAAGGCACGTGAAATTAGCTAGGCCTTTATGGGCTCCAGCAGCTTTAGTTAGGAGCCAGGGTGCCGGACATAGCAGGTAATCTTAGGGACTTAGGCAAGCACAGGTTTTCAAAGATAGTTATTCATGTAGGAGCTAATGATATACACCTTCGTCAGTCAGAGGTTACTAAGAGTAACATTGTAGAGATGTGTAAATTAGCGAAGGCGATGTCTGATGCAGTAGTATGCTCTGGCCCCATCCTAATGCGGCGTGGCGATGTAGCTTACAGCAGGTTATGGTCGCTGAACTGCTGGATGTCCAGGTGGTGCTCTAAAAACAATGTGGGATTTATAGATAATTGGAGTAGTTTTGAGGGCAAGGCTGGTCGGTATCCATCCCTCTCGGGAAGGTGTTGCTCTCATTTCTTGCAGCATAGCACAGTCTCAGAACAGGCCTAGTTAACTGTTGACAATCCAGAGCCAAGGCCAGGGAGCAGACAAGCAGGCTAAACCGACCGTCTGCTAGCTGCACTGAGTCGTCACCTAGGTTCCACAATATTGAGACTGTGTCTGCTCCCCGAGCTAAACAAATATGTAGAAATTTTCAGAAAGTTTGCTATAGTAACCTAATTAACATAAAATTAGACCATATTGAATGCACAGCCAGCACCTTTGATCTGAAGCTAGGACTGTTAAATATTAGATCTCTTACCTCTAAAGCACTTATTGTTAATGAAACCATTACTGATCAGGAGTTTAATATAATGTGTTTAACAGACACATGGATTAGACCAAATGAGTATATAGCATTAAATGAAACCAGTCCTCCTGGATACAGTTATATACATCAGCCCCATCTAACTGGCAGAGGAGGAGGTGTCACACTCATTTATAATGATAATCTAGGCATCACACAAAAACCTAGCCATAAGTTCAACTCATTTGAAGTTCTTCATACTAATATAACATATGTAGCCACAAAAAATAAGTCTACTGATTCCATTCCACTTATTATTATTTACAGACACCCAGGGCCATATTCTGAGTTCCTTGGTGAATTTGCAGAGTTTATCTCAAACATGGTTGTTTCTTTAGACAAAGCATTAATTGCTGGTGACTTTAATATTCATTTTGATAACCCGGAAGACCCTCTGTGAACAGCGGTTGTGTCTACTCTAGATTCAGTAGGGGTCATTCAGAATGTAATAGGACCCACTCATAATGGGGGTCACACTCTTGACATTATACTAACTATATATATACTAGTATATATACTAACTATACTAATATATGGATTAAACATGGAAAATGTAGTCACATTTCTGCAGTCTGAAGCTATCTCAGATCATCTCATCTCGTGTAAATTGCGTATTGATCATAATATATGCACCTTGCCACGCTACCGTGTCAAATGTACATTCACGTCAGCTACTGCACGGAGTTTTATCAATGACCTCCAAGAGATATCAGCTATGATTCGATCACCGTCTGATCCCAAAGAACTTGATAAGGTGACTGAATTCTTAGTCAACGTTCCGCTACACGCTAGATAAAGTAGCTCCACTTAAAGAAAAATAATTAGAGAGAAAATGCTAGCACCCTGGTATAACGATCACACATGTACCTTAAAACAGATCACTTGACAATTAGAATGTAACTGGTGTCAAACCTAATTGGTAGTTTTTCAAACAGCATGGAAGGAGAGCCTCCTGAACTATAGGAAATCTCTTAGTGCTGCTAGATCAGTCTATCTCTCTACCTTAATTGAAGACAACAAAATAATCCTAGATTCTTATTTAATACTGGAGCAAAATTAACTAGGAATATAACTGCCACAGAAACATGCACACAATTATTATATAGCAGCAATGATTTCATGTATTTTTTCATTGGCAAAATTGAAAATATTAGACGAAAAATTCAGACTATTAATTTAAAACCAGACAGTCTTCTAACCCTGTAGATAATAATATAGCAGTATCAGACCAATGGTTAGAATGTTTTACTCCCCTTAGTGAGACCTAACTAATTTAATTAATTTCTTCATCAAAATCTTCAACTTGTGTACTAGCTCCCTTACCTACATGTTTCTTCAGACAGATTAATCCAGATGCAATCAAACCCCTTCTAAAAATAATCAATTCTTCCCTTAGCACTGGCTATGTACCTAAATCATTTAAACTAGAACTTATCAAACCCTCGACCCCTGTCAGTTGTCCAGCTACAGACCAATATCAAATCTCCCCTTTATCTCCAAGATCTTAGAAAATGTTGTAGCACAGGAATAACATTCATGAAATGTATCAGTCAGGATTTAGGCCTCATCATAGCACAGAGACAGCAGTGGTTAAAGTGGTAAATGACCTACTACTGGCCTCTGATCAGGGTTGTGTCTCCCTGCTTGTGTTGCTTGACCTTAGTGCAGCTTTTGATACATACTATTCTCCTTGGTAGACTAGAATTTTGGCATTAAGGGAACGGCCCTCTTCTGGCTCAGGTCTTATTTGACTGACCGTTATCAGTTCGTAGATGTAAATGGTGAATTCTCGATGCATACTGAGGTAAAGTTTGGTGTTCCGCAAGGTTCTGTTTTAGGCCCACTGCTTTTTTCTTTATATATGCTACCTCTGGGTCAAATTAATCGTAAACATGGAATTAGCTTCCATTGTTATGCTGATGACACACAGTTGTATGTTTCAGCAAAGCCAGATGACAGACACCAGCTTAATAAAGTTGAGGAATGTGTAAGGGACATTAGACAGTGGATGCCTATAAACTTCCTCTTACTTAATTCTGACAAGACATAAGTACTTATACTAGGACCACATGCAGCTAGAAGTAAGTTTTCTGATTCCATAGTAACTCTGGATGGCCTTTCTGTTTCATCATGTGCAGCAGTAAAAGACCTTGGTGTGATTATTGACTCCAGTCTTTCATTTGACGCCCATGTAGGTATTACTAGGATAGCCTTCTTTCACCTCAGAAATATTGCTAAGATAAGAAATATAATGTCACTACAGGACGCAGAAAAATTAGTTCCTGCTAGGTTGGATTATTGTAATGCCTTACTCTCTGGGTGTTCCAGTAGGACCATAAACAAACTCCAGTTTGTCCAGAATGCAGCTGCAAGAGTCCTCACTAGAACCAGAAGATATGACCACATCACCCCTGTCTTATCCACGCTGCATTGGCTCCCAGTGAAATTTCGCATTGATTATAAAATACTACTATTGACCTATAAAGCGCTAAATGGTCTCGCACCACAGTACCTAAGCGAACTTTTGGTCTTTTATGATCCGCCACGCCTACTTCGATCAAAAGGTGCAGGCTATTTGCTGGTACCTCGAATAGTGAAGGCTACAGCAGGGGGGAAAGCTTTCTCTTACAAAGCCCCACAGTTATGGAACAGCCTTCAAATTAATGTTCGGGACTGAGACATAGTCTCAGTGTTTAAGTCCAGGCTGAAAACATATTTGTTTAGTCAAGCTTTTTGTTAATAGGTTTTTTTTCTTCTTTTTTTTTCTCCTTAGGTAAAGGAGCAGATCTAGAGATCTCACAGGCATAGTGTGTTGTGGTGAACTGGGATGTTTGGATGCTGTCAACCCCCCCCCCCCCACTTTCATGCGTTCACCCAGATTTGTTGATGGTGGAGAGGCTGGTTGCCTTATGTCCCCGGGAGCCCTCATGTCTGTGGTACCTTCTGGCTCTCCCTTTTAGTTATGCTGTCATAGCTAGTCTTGCCGGAGTCCCTGCTTGCACTCCGCAAAGTACACTGTCCTTAACCATTACGGGACAATAAGCACATCTAATAATCTCTCTCTCTCTCTCTTTCTGTCGAGCTACACATGATACTCCTGAACTGCCAGTGATCCCAACCCCTTCTGCTCTCGGGACCTGCCTGATCCATCCTGATGCCCTACTTCTGGTTGGAGTTCTCTTCAATTGGAAGTCACATGCTGCTGCTGAGGCTCATTGAGATTACTGAGCATGGTACCACTTAAAAACCATAAAGATGGCTTTGGACCTCAATTCATATGAACAGTCATGCTATGATGGCTAGGACTACAATTGCCACAAACAGTTTTGCACTCAAGTCTCCATCAGTGAACAGTGGAGAAGTTCAACAAAACAGTCTTCATGTAAAAACTGTAATGAATTTTCCTGGTTACACAACTGCTATTTGACCATGTAGTATTAGCACATTTATAGAAGGGATTTATTTATTTATAATCGCACTATCCGGTGTCACCCAGATGAAGATGGGTTCCCTTTTGAGTCTGGTTCCTCTCAAGGTTTCTTTCTCATATCGTCTCAGGGAGTTTTTCGTTAGTATCGGCACCTCTGGCTTGCTCATTGGGGAAAAATTCGTACATTTAAAATCTATATCCTGAGTTTATATATGTCTGTAAAGCTGCTTTGGGACAATGTCCATTGTTAAAAGTGCTATAAAAATAAAATTGAATAGAACTGAATTGAATTGAATGATTTCCGTAAGATATGGCATGCATGTATTTTCGTGCGGCTGATGGTAAGCCCATATCGCATGTCTCGCTCGTTTCTGATCTTTTAGAAGCCTTGCTCTTACCTGTCAGGCTTGCTATTGTTAAGGTTAAAGGTCATGACCCCTCTAACACAGAACAGGCCCGTGGAAATTCACTCGCTGATGAAGTAGCTAGGTGGGCCTCAAAAGAGGGCTCACCCAGCCGCTTTGTCCAAAATAATGTCTCCATTTTTCACGTTTTCGCATTCTCTGACTTCTTGTGACATTTATGTTGTTTTTTTTACAGACACAGGCCTCTCCAGAGAACCTCATGTTTTCATCCTCGGAAGGTTGTTCCCCATCACCCACTGCTGGTTTAATACATCTGTCCTTCCATTCCTCGTGCGCCATTTTCACGGTGTTTCTCATGTCATACGAAGAGGCGTGATCTCTGCAATAACATTGAGGTTTTGTATTCCAGACACTCACAAAACTGTTAAATTACTCCTTGATGCATGTTTAACTTGCGCAAGAGTAAATGTACAAGGGAAAACTGCCAAACATGATGCATTACCACCACTTAGTGGTCCTTTTCAGGCACTACAAATTTACTTCACACACATGCCAGCTATCAGAGGTCTCAATATCTTCTAGTTATTCTTCTAGATTCTGACTCCTAATCAGAAAACAAAATTGTCTCATTTTGAGATCATTATGGGCAGACCATTTCCCACTCCATGGACTAAGGGTAACCCAGGTGTTTGCTTTACAGGTGATTTGGACATGATTGTCGGCAACTACACTCAAGCTCTCATTGAAAAATTGAACAGTATACATGGTGATGTTTCTGTTTCTCTCCCTCTGCCCACAGAACAGCCTACTCACACTTTCCTCCCAGGTGACATAATTCTCGTCAAGAGCCTGAAACCACAAAAGGTTGGGGAAGCAGCCTTCGGTCATCCTACACGTGTGGTGGCCGTTATCCGTACTGCTGTCCTCACGGATTCACAACCCCAGTGGATTCATGCCAGCCGCATCAAGTGCTGTCCAGTGACAAGAGACAATACTGCTATCAAGTATCCCTCGGGGGCCTCATCACATCTCACCTCAACATTTCCTCAACAGATGAGAAAGGGGAACACTCAATCAAGCTGCCCTTAGGGGGCCTCTTCTCATCTCACCTTAACATATACACAAATAGCCTTGTTTTGTATTAGACATACATATGCAGAGCCTGTTATTCCCGTTGTTATTTTGATCGTTTGTCATTGCGCGGCCTTAAAAGGTGACTGTCGTTTGGGGTAATTAACACTTGCAAGTAGAACTTATGGCTAGGTTTTTGTGTGACGCCTAGATTATCATTATAAATGAGTGTGACACCTCCTCCTCTGCCAGTTAGACGGGGCTGATGTATATAACTGTATCCAGGAGGACTGGCTTCATTTAATGCTGTATACTCATTTGCTCTAACCCATGTTTCTGTTATGACAATCGTTGTTATGACAACCTACACAAACAGAGTTAGTTAGCACGTTGTGTGCTGCCCACAAGCGTTCTGTATGAAATGTCGGCACATTTCAACACTACGCAAATAACGCCACTTGTAGCTTGTAGGCATGGCGCTAAGAATCTCTCTTTGCTGAGAGTGATGTAAAACTTATTTAAGCAGCGCAACCAAATAACAATTTAATGCGATCTCGGCGGATCTTAAATTTTCTTGCCAGCTTCACTGGACACACAAACACAGCGGATTTTTTTCTCGTTGTTAATTAAATGAATTTATTCCGCTTTACTTGACTGCAACAGAATTTCGAATTGAAAACACACGATCATGAATTTCTGCATGCAAATATAGTTCAAGCACATTAGGAAATTTTGGCGCATTTCACACAAATAAACACTGTTCGTAGTCCATTTTATGACGTGCGCGTCATAGCTCAGAGTTTCACCGTGAGATAAGTTTAATCTGCAGGTTCCCTGAGGCTAACTCAATACTTATAAACTAATAAATGCGATCTCGGCAGATCTTAAAATTCCATGCCAGCTTCACTGGGCACACAAACACAACAGGGTTTCTTTTTTTTCTGTTGGTTACACAAACTTATTCAGACTTAATGTGATCTTGTCTTAAAACAAACTTTCACTCAAAACACACTTGGACACTGACAAAGTGTTGCACTGAAAGACATATCTCTCTCAAAGCTACTCTGCGAGCGGACACAAAGGACAAGCATGAGCTCGCTGCTCTGATAGTTAACCCACGGAATTATGCTACACCCAGTGCTATTGGAATGGCATTGGAACACGCAGTGGCATCATTTACCTATAACACGTGGCCTATCAAAAGAGACTGAGGAACACTCTATATATACACAACATATTATACAGAACATATATACACACACACATATACATATACATATATATATATATATATATACACATACATATACATACAGTATCTCACAAGAGCGAGTACACCCCTCACATTTTTGTAAATATTTTATTATATCTTTTCATGGGACAACACTGATGAAATGACACTTTGCTACAATGTAAAGTAGTGAGTGTACAGCTTGTATAACAGTGTAAATTTGCTGTCCCCTCAAAATAACTCAACACAGCCATTAATGTCTAAACCGCTGGCAACAAAAGTGAGTACACCCCTAAGTGAAAATGTCCAAATTGGGCCCAATTAGCCACTTTCCCTCCCCGGTGTCATGTGACTCGTTAGTGTTACAAGGTCTCAGGTGTGAATGGGGAGCAGGTGTGTTAAGTTTGGTGTTATCGCTCTCACACTCTCTCATACTGGTCACTGGAAGTTCAACATGGCACCTCATGGCAAAGAACTCTCTGAGGATCTGAAAAAAAGAATTGTTGCTCTACATAAAGATGGCCTAGGCTATAAGAAGATTGCCAACACCCTGAAACTGAGCTGCAGCATGGTGGCCAAGACCATACAGCAGTTTAACAGGACAGGTTCCACTCAGAACAGGCCTCGCCATGGCCGACCAAAGAAGTTGAGTGCACATGCTCAGCATCATATCCATGGTTGGCTTTGCAGAATAGACGTATGAGTGCTGCCAGCATTGCTGCAGAGGTTGAAGGGGTGGGGGGGTCAGCCTGTCAGTGCTCAGACCATACGCCGCACACTGCATCAAATTGGTCTGCATGGCTGTCGTCCCATAAAGAAGCTTCTTCTAAAGATGATGCACAAGAAAGCCAGCAAACAGTTTGCTGAAGACAAGCAGACTAAGGACATGGATTACTGGAACCATGTCCTGTGGTCTGATGAGACCAAGATAAACTTATTTGGTTCAGATGGTGTCAAACGTGTGTGGCGGCAACCAGGTGAGGAGTACAAAGACAAGTGTGTCTTGCCTACAGTCAAGCATGGTGGTGGAGTTGTCATGGTCTGGGGCTGCATGAGTGCTGCCGGCACTGGGGAGCTACAGTTCATTGAGGGAACCATGAATGCCAACATGTACTGTGACATACTGAAGCAGAGCATGATCCCCTCCCTTCAGAAACTGGGCCGCAGGGCAGTATTTCAACATGATAACAACCCCAAACACACCTCCAAGACGACCACTGCCTTGCTAAAGAAGCTGAGAGTAAAGGTGATGGACTGGCCATCCACCAGCTCTGTGATGTCATCATGGAGGAGTGGAAGAGGACTCCAGTGGCAACCTGTGAAGCTCTGGTGAATTCCATACCCAACAGGGTTAAGGCAGTGCTGGAAAATAATGGTGGCCACACAAAATATTGACACTTTGGGGCCAATTTGGACATTTTCACTTAGGGGTGTACTCACTTTTGTTGCCAGGAGTTTAGACATTAATGGCTGTGTGTTGAGTTATTTTGAGGGGACAGCAAATTTACAGTTATACAAGCTGTACACTCACTACTTTACATTGTAGCAAAGTGTCATTTCTTCAGTGTTGTCCCATGAAAAGATATAATAAAATATTTACAAAAATGTGAGGGGTGTACTCACTTTTGTGAGATACTGTACATTTAATCATTTAGCAGACGCTTTTGTCCAAAGCGACTTACAAATGAGAACAACTGCCAAGATGACCCGATGTGCTGCTTTTAGAGGATTGTTAGACACTTTTATTAGTCAGATAGTTTTGTTAAGTGTTCATTAATTAATCAGATAATTTTATTTTATTAATACATGCATTAAACCTTTGTCAACACCTTTCAACTGTTGTTTGTTTGGCAGGAGGGAAAGCAAATTTTCAAACAGCTATGAAATTCCCGATACACATACTACAAGATGAAAGAACACGACCCTTGTTACTCATGTTATAATTACTTCCCCAGGGATTTTTTATGGAGAAGTAGAAAAGGCTGGCTGGAAGTACCTGCTTAAACACAGTCACAGTTAATCCATTAAAGTGAAAACAGATTAAAATTTTTTTTTTTAAAAAGTGACATGTGAAGGCCAATGTATGGTAACCCATACTTGGAATTTCTCCTCTGCATTTAACCCATCCAAGTTAGTCCACACACATTAGAAGTTGTGAGTAATGAACACACCTGGAGCAGTGGGCAGCCATTTTTGCTGATACGCTTAGGGAGCAGTTGAGGGTTAAGGGCCTTGCTCAAGTGCCCAACAGTGGCAGCTTGGCGGTGCTGGGATTTGAACTCATAACCTTCTGCTCAGTAGCCCAACTTCTTAACCACTGAGCTATCACCACCCCGATTAAGTCCTGATATGGGTTAAAATCATCACTCTGCATAACATAAAAACAGCATTTCTAAGCACAGAAAGTTTAGCCGAACAGCAGATTAACTATTTGGCCATTCAGTGAGACAATTATTGTTTATATACATGAACATATACATTGCTTATATACAACAACTGCACAAAATTCTTTTGCATCTATTGTGGCTGTCTGGTTGATCCCAAAAGTCCAGGCTATGTCAACGTTGGCCGGATCATGTGACTCTTAACTGGCAATCAGAAATCCAAAAGCTGCAAAGAGATTTTAGATTCATGTGATTTTGATTCAAGGTTTAAGATGAAACACAATAAACACAGGAAAGGCATATGACATGCAAGGTATCAGTATTTTCTTAATTGTACTACAATGATGTTGAACTCTCTAAAGTGACTGGTCAGAAGCTCTTGATTCATTTTCTGTAACAGCAGCTCTAACAATAGTTGCGGCTGCAAGGCACAGAGAGTTACATTAACACATCCATTCTAATATGTATGCCTTTTTTGTTTTAATCTTGGTAAAAAAATCTCAAAATATTAGAATAAAGAATTTATAATAAGGAAATGTCGACCTGAGAAGAGCTCTAATAATTTCCTGAGCCTTTAATCTCTCAGTCTGGTACAGTACACACGACGACAATATTCATGGAAATTTGACTGGAAGGGAAAAATGTGGTAGGTAGGTTCACAAGCAACAGGGATGTCCACAGCCTTGAGAGGATTGTCAAGCAAAGCCTATTCAAGAACTTGGGGGAGCTTCATAACGAGTGGACTGGGACTGAAGTCAGTGCATCAAGAGCCACCATGCACAGACGTGTCCATGGAAATGGACTACAAGAAATGGGCTGTCGCTGTTCCTAGTGTCAAGCCACTCCTGAACCAGAGACAATGTCAGAAGCGTCTTACCTGGGCTAAGGAGAAAAAGAACTGGACCACTGCTCAGTGGTCCAAAGTCCTCTTTTTGGATGAAAGTAAATTTTGCATTTCATTTGGGAATTGTTGTAGAGAGGCCTCCACGTATGCCATATCACACTCAACAGCCCATCCGGAAACTTATTTTGCATGATTTTGTAGAAACGCCACAAGCAGCGGCCTTACTCTGTAAGTACTTACTCTGCATGACTTTGTAGAAAGAACAACGGCAATGGACTCGCTCACCCCAAAGCAAAGGAAAAAAGAACGGAAACATCTACGCAGAGCAGTGGGAAAAGCGGGGACGCAGGAAGCGCAGAAGATATTGGAGAACAGGACAAGACAAGAAAAGAAGCTGCAGCATTGAAGAGATCCTTGGACTTCACCTGCACAGCATTCAAATGTGGATGATGAAGCGGGAACGGCTTCAGAAGGAAACTAATTGGGTAACTGATTAGGAAAGAATGGACTGAAGTTAAAATGTTATTAGGAACAACTTCTTTGTGTAATACTATTGAAGGTAATAAGTTTTTGTTTATAAAGGAGCATAACCGGAGCAGGAGAAAAAGAGAACAGAGGGAATAGAAATTGTGAAGATCTATGGTACAAACAGTTTAGACAGGATATGAAATGTCTCAGCTCAATAACCGATGTGCATGACTGTACAACTGAGTTTAAAAAAATGAGGAAGTCACAATCGCCAGAGCAAAGATAATATGTATGCTTATGTGTAATCACAAATGCATATCTTGCTTATATGAAATATCTATGTAATCAAAGTAACACCCTTGTGTATCAGCACGATTTTTGTGTCTTAACACACTAGGATGTTCAGTATATATACATGTATGTTTTAGACCAAGCCTTACCGAACCTCGGGTGAAGATCATTCGCAGAGGGGAAAGCCAAGCTTGGTACTTATAGTACAAGCAACAAGTAGATCTAGTTATTGTTAAATAGGGAATTGATCTCTGTTTAACTTTGAATAATTTATTTTACTGTAACAACTTTTTATTCTTTAATAAAAGGATTCCTTGAGAGAGGAGATTAGAGAAAGACAAATTGTTGTTTACAGAGCGGTTTAATTGAGTTATTTTCTTCTTCAAACAACCAACTGAACTACCTAAATGAATCTTTGACCTCACTTTTCAAGGCTCCATTGCCCTAGTGGTGAGGATTCACTACCCTGGAATAAGGTAAGAACTTATTCTATGCTATACCTGATTGTCTAGCATATATCATCTTGGCCCTTAATCCATTTGGGTTAAGAAAAAGATTATAAAATAAAGGTCCCAGAGTCTGGAGGAAGAGAGGCACAGAATTCACGTTGCTTGAAGTCCAGTGTGAAGTTTCCACAGTCAGTGATGATTTGGGGTGCCATGCCATCTGCTGGTGTTGGTCCACTGTGTTTTCTCAAGTCGAGAGTCAATGCAGCGTCTACCAGGAGATTTTAGAGCACTTCATGCTTCCATCTGCTGACAAGCTTTATGGAGATGCTGATTTCCTTTTCCAGCAGGACTTGGCACCTGCCCACAGTGTCAAAACTACTAGTAACTGGTTTGCTGACCATGGTATTACTGTGCTTCATTGGCCAGCGAAATCACCTGACCTGAACCTGTACTATCAAGAGGAAGATGAGAGACACCAGACCCAACAATACAGATGAGCTGAAGGCTGCTATCAAAGCAACCTGGGCTTCCATAACACCTCAGCAGTGCCACAGGCTGATTGCCTCCATGGCACACTGCATTGATACAGTAATTTGTGCAAATGGAGCCCCGACCAAGTATTGTGTGCATACATTAACATACTTTTCAGAAGGTTGACATTTCTATATTATAAATTGTTTATTCTAATATTTTGAGATACTGGATTTTTGATTTCCATGAGCTGTAAGCCGTAATAATCAAGATTAAAACAAAAAAAGGCTGGCAATATTTCACTTTATGTGTAATTAATCTAGAATATATGAAAGTTTCACTTTTTGAATAAAATTACGGAAAAAAATGAACTTTTCCCACGATATTCTAATTTTTTGAGATGCGCCTGTAAGTGGAATAAGTAAGGTAAAGTGTGGCATTTTATTTTAGGAAAATATTCAGTCAGGATGGTGTGGTGCCACCCTGAAGTTGATTATTTTCCTAAAACACATCCCCAAGTATTGTATACCTTACTATTTATGCATTACTAAAATATATCTAAATCGTGCCTATATCAAGATGGTTATATTTAATTTCATGGGATTTTTCACAGTCAATGTGATAAAGAATAATGACCTGTTCATAGGAACATTATGTATCTAGAACCATGTACCACACTTGGCACTAAATTCTTTGGAGATTAACATTCCACTACTGAAGCTTTATCAAAAACCTATGTCAAAAACTTCATCTATCACATAAGTATACAGTACTGTGTAAAAGTTTTAGGTAGCCTATTTTTTTAGGACAAACTTTGTTGTAGATTTTATAATGACTTAATTAAACTTATAATTATGACTTCTACATTATCAAGTCAATACAAAAACAAAATTTAGATTTCCAAACATTAGTTTTCTAGCACAAAATTAAATGTTACAGAAAAAAGTTTGTAGGTCATTAAAGAAAGCATCATATTATATAAGACCACTTTTCAGACCAAAAAAAAAAAAAAAAAAACCCAATGAAGGCTGCTGGGTTTTGCTGTGAAAATAAGCGAGTGCGACAGTCAAAGTCTCCAGAAGAACTGTGTCTGGTTCTGCAAGATGCTCAATAAAACTTACCAGCTAATTTCCTTATAAAACTGCACACACTGTACCAGAGACTACTATTTTTATTTATATTTTTTGTCACATTTTGTTTCATTTACTACTGTTTACTGCTCTTTACGGTATTTTATTAAAAATGTAGAAACATTTGCACAACAGTATAAGGTTAGGATACCATCAATGCCAACACGTGTTACTCTTGCTGCCTGACAAGATGCCAGTGACCCCTTTTGCCTCAAGACCTGCCTGGCCCATCCTGATGCTCCACATCTACTTGGAGCTTCCCTCACCTGAGAATCACTCACTGCTGCTGAGGATGGCCTTACATGGATAGCCTAAAGATGACAGCTGTGAGATGTGAGGCAGCTGTGCATGGTACCACACTGTGGATGGTGTCATTTGGTTAGCCTAAAGATCACACATACTGAAGACAGTTTATACCCAAGTCTGATTCATTATTCAGTGGATAACTTCGCTTGGATACTATAAATTTAAAGCTTAAAAACTAACGAAAACAAAAATGACTCTGATGCTCATACTGCAGATCCTTTCAGCACATTTAGTTCTGTTTGACTTTATAGCATACAGCTGTAGATGAGTAATGACTCAATTCTTCCTCTTCCTTGTGTCGTCACCTTTTGATTTGACCAAATTTAGGCTTCAAAACCACATAATGGGGGTCAATTGTGCCATGTTGTCCACTCATACATAGCCATTGGGTCTGCCTCGCTGTCTTTCTCAATCAGCCTTGCTGCATGGCCTGTGGGATGCAGCTTGCATGGGTTGCACACACCCTTCTGCCTCTCTCTCTGCTTGTCTTTGCAATGAAAAAACTCTTTATACAACTTGCTTCATATGGCACATTTATGGTAATGAATAATTTATCAAACATCCACCAAACTCCTTGGCTGCTTAAGACTAATAGCTTATATAGTGCAGCACAAGGAAGGTTGGAGGGTGTTGTAACATTGCATGACTGATTTGCATAATATGGCATGTCTCGGTTCTTTGGTGCCACATCATCTGTACCTATAGTGAAGCTGAAGCAGAGGGATGGAACAGTGGTAGAACTACAAACATTTTTCAATTCAATTTTATTTATATAGCGCTTGTAACAATGAAATTATCACAAAGCAGTTCAACACAAATCCGGATATAACATTTTAATTTATCCCCAACGATCAAGCCGGAGGTGAAGGTGGCGAGGAAAAACTTCCTGAGGCGACAAAAGGAAGAAACCTTGAGCGGAACCAGACTCAAAAGGGAACCTATCCTCATCTGGGTGACACTGTATAGTGCGATTATAAGTCATTTCACTTCTATAAATGTACGCTATAAAACCAAACAGTGCTAAGGGTGTTTAAAGGGACTTGAGTATGAGCGTCATTAGAGTTTTAACTTTAAATTTCTTATCAAACTGAAGTTATCAACTGTTCAATGACTGAGACAAGCAGGAATAAGATAGGGGTGATGTGGTCATATTTCCTGGTGCAATTAAGGACTCTGGATGCACAAAAAAAAAAGCACTGATAATTAATTAATAAAAACTCACTTTCACTGCACCTTACGGTTTCGGTTACTCACTCCCTTTAGGCGTATTGTTTTACTTGTGTTTACGTTGATTGTACTGTTTTAATTTGACATTACAGAGCTTACTTGCGCTACATTGTTCATCACTGCATCTACATTGCGAGTGAGTGAGCAACGCAGCCTCGTTACTAATAGCTTACTTCTGTTATAATAAACGACAGAAGTTATACTGCGTCGTGCAAATACAGCATACAGATGCAATCAAAATTATTCAACCCCAATTGCAAATTGTCAAAACCTACAGACTTTTAGCTGTTTGCAATGAACAAATCAAACAAAAGCAATTGAAATAGTTCAGCACAACGAATGCTTCAAGTGGTTTCCCCAAATTCAAGTTGGGCTACTGATCGGAAGGTCATGAGTTCAAATCCCAGCACTGCCAAGGTGCCACTGTTGGACACTTGAGCAAGGCCCTTAACCCTCAACTGCTCCCTGGGCGCCGCAGCAAAAATGGCTGCCCATTGCTCCGGGTGTGTTCACGGTTTGTAGTGTGTGTTCACTACTCAACTTCTAATGTGTGTGCACTAACTTGGATGCGTTAAATGCAGAGGACAAATTCCAAGTATGGATTACCATACATTGGCCTTTACACGTCACTTTCAAAATTATTCAACCCCTTCATGGCAAGCATATTTAGTACTTGGTAGAGCACCCTTTTGCTGTTATGACCTGCTGCAAACAAGATGCATAGCTAGACACCAGCTTCTGGAAGCGTTCCTGAGGAATCTTAGCCCATTCCTCATGAGCAACGCCTTGGAGTTCAGTAATATTCTTGGGTTTGTGTGCTGCAACTGCCTTCTTCAAATCAAAAAGTCAGGTGACTGTAATGGCCATGTAGAATCTTCCAGGACGACATCTACAACCAAGCCTTGGTGGAATTTGAGATATGCTTGGGATCATTGTCCAGTTGGAAGGTCCAATGACGCCCAAGCTTCAGTTTCCTCACAGACGGCATGACGTTTTCTCCTAGGATTTCCTGATACTTCAATGAATCCATCTTGCCTTCCACACACTGCAGGTTTCCAGTGTCAGAAGATGCAAAGCAGCCCCAGAGCATCACCATTCCACCACCATGCTTGACTGTGGACAGAGTGTTCTTTCTTCATTCTTCTTTCTCCAGAAATACAGCTGATCCATTGTGCCAAAAAGTTCAAGTTTTGTTTAATCGCTCCACAGAACAGAATCCCAAAACTTCCGTGGCTTATTTATATGATTTTGACCCGACTTTTCTTTTGGGTCAGTAGTGGTGTACATCTTGGAGTTCTGGCATGGAAACCGTCTGTGTTTAGTATGCGCCATATTGTGCTCACTGAAACCTGTGCCTTTTCACAGTGCCTGTTGCCACGAAGTCTTGCTACAGGTCTTTTGCAGTAATCGAGGGTTTTTCACAACCTGCCATCTCAGAAATCTGGTTGCAGCCGTAGCTTCCTTTTTCTGCCCTGTCCAGGTATTTCATGTATTTTCTGCCCCTAGCCAGTTCAGGTATTTCATGTGTTCCAGCTCAAGCACACCTGGTGCAACTAATGAAGCCCTTGATTAGTTGCATCAGGTGTGCTTGAGACAACACCTGTTTTGCATATTTGTGCTGTTGTGAGGAATTCTATTCAGGGGGTTGAATAATTTTGAGACTGGAGAAGTCATTATAAGTTGCATTTTCAGCTGAATTTGGGGAAACCACTTTGGGGAAGCATTCATTGTGTTGAACTATTTCAGTTGCTTTGTTTGAATTGTTCATTGCAAACAGCTGAAAGTCTGTACATTTTTTACATTAAACCTGATTTGCAATGGGGGTTGAATAATTTTGATTGCAACTGTATAATGACAGTAAACTTGAATTAAACTAAACCTTTTAAGCAACTCACAACAGTTTCCCCAACCCCTTGCACAGTAGAGCATTTTGGATATAAACAAGTTTGTACTCGTGCATCACTGTCATGCTTCCATGCTACACAAACTCCACTTTGTAAAGTTTGCCGTTTAGAATCTTCTCCACTACATTTAATATAACACACTCCCCAGCCTTAGAGAACTTGGGTCGCACACTTTTTTCATTTTGGGCATAAAAGGTAATGCTGACAAACAGTAAACTGAAGAAATTCATTTTCGTTGACTCTGGGTATTCTGCTAAAGCTAGCGGTGTCGCATTATGTCCATATGACATCATGCGCCATCGACTGGGAAACAGCTTATACTTCCGGTTAGTAAAAAACCGCTAATGTTCCATTTGAGACGATACTACCCTTCTAAAATCATACAATAGACGTTAGAGTCCATAGTGCATAGTGCAAGTGTATAGTACGTCATTTGGAACCCAACTTTAGTATTTACTCTCTGATGCCTGTTTTCGGAATAGAAGTAACGTAATGAGTAAATGTGTCCCGTGCCGTGCACAGACGTATTGATAATGATACATTGACAACGATTTTCATAAGCGATTATCACAACATGACATCACTGTCTGCGACTGCTTCTCACACTACACTGCAGGAACAGGGAAGAAAACAATCTCTGTCAGGGAATGAGCTCTTTGGTGAAGAAGCTATCTAAGGCTGTGTTCACACGTAATGTCTCTTTTTTAAGCGGTCAGTATCTGTTTTACATCATAATCCTATGGAGTAGACAGTGTTTTAAAAAGAAATGCCCTGAGCTTCTTTTGGGATGCTCTCAACTGCATTTTAGAACAGGGTTTTTAAAAAAATATGAAACACACTTTGCCCAGCGGTTTTCACCAGAACTACCAAGCCGTGTTAGATACTAACATTAGTTCAGTCGTTAGTTCAGAACTACTAGCTTCACTGGCTATCATAACTTAATTCAGTACCTGAATATCTGTGTAAGTTAGCTAGCTTAGCAATTTCTTTATTTGTATTATAACATTAATTATAACTTTTGCTATGCTACCTCTGCTATCGCTAGTGCGATATTACTATAGCATCCACAAGAATTGCTCCCTAACAAATAAAAGTTTATACTTCATTTATTTTTTGTTGAGGCTTACCTTATTGATGGTTTGTAACTTGCTTATCTGAGTCAGTGGTTTTAACTACCATCCCAAGGTGACGGTACAGAGAAATATCCAATCGGCTGTGTGATTAGCTTGGCGATGGGCTTCTGCCCCAGACCAATTACACAAACGTTCGTCAAAACACTGATTGTTGATTCCTGTTGCTAGCTTATCTTTCCATTTGAGATCAAGCCACCTCTCTGTCTCTCTTTTTTTTGTCAGAGCATAGAACTCTCACTGTTGTTTTACCATTCATTCTGATATGTTGCCTAAGCACCTTCACGTTCATTCAGCTTAAGGCGCTCCACAAAAACACTTAGGCACTGTGCCTATGGTAGGGAAAACCCTGGTTACAGGGACTGATGAAAGCAAATGCAAATCCCACTGTTCTGATTACATAAATATATATATATATATATATATATATATATATATATATATATATATATATATATATATATATATATATATATATATATATATAAAATCAAAAAAAAAATTTATGCATATGGTGGTGTGTTCTTTAACGTATGATAGTTTTCCTATTTTAAAAAATTGCAATACATCACTTTGCTTACAGCATCGCACTATTTTGAATCGTAACTGCTGTATCATAATATATATCGTATCGTCTGATTCTTGCCAATACACAGCCCTAGTGAGGTACGTAATTGCAGTAGACATTTTCCTTCATGAAGCCGGGACGTGTTAATATTTGCGCCCAGAGGGTAGCGAGAATGGAAGAAGGCATAAAGTTACCTGGGAGTGATCGGATAAAAGGAGAGGTCAAATGTTAATGTTAATGTTATCAATAAATGGAATGAAAATGGCCAATATAAGCAAATAATAAATGCGTGAATAACTCTTGTTAATAGTGTAATAAGAATTAATAGTGTAATCCCTAATACCATCCTTTCTCAATCGCCATATATCACATATTTATTTGTTTTATAAAATCATTAAGCATCTTAGAAGCGGCTGAATCAGACAGAGAAACCTGAGACCTGTCCAATGAAGGATTTTTCACAGCGTTTAAAACACCATCGATCATGAGGTGGTAGTCATTGAAACTCAGTATAGTATGAGAAAGTTCTTGATAGAACACAACATCGTGTTCGTTCGGCACATATACCAAAATAAAGGCCCGTTTAATGTGTACCGAGAGCATAGGCAATACAACCATCTGTACTGCAGCTGGAACTATGTATGGAAAAGGGAAGGGGTTGAGCTACCAATATCAAAACCTTCTTGGTTTTCTTTAAAGATGAGGAAACCATCTTGAAATATCTATTCAGAAAGTAATGCTCATTAAACTCCTGATCTGTAATGGTTTCATTTACAATAAGCGCATTAGACACAAGTGATGCAATATTTAATAGTCCTAACATCAGATTAAATGTGTTGGCTGTGCATTCAATATGATCCTATTTTATGTTAATTAGGTTGCTAAAACAAACCTTGAGTTTCTCTACATTTATGTTTAGCTCAGGGAACAGACAGCCTCAATATGGTAGAACCATTTTTAGTCTGTTTAAATTTGATACTTGACGCATTTCCTGGTCGAGTTAAAGGCAAGGTTAAGCTACTGCTCTAAAATGTTTATTGTATGTAGGGCTGGAACGATGCGTCTGTATGTATGTAAAAAAAAATTATTTACTTCGTAAATTTCCCGGGAATGCATCGATGTGTCGCGCTGTTTACATTCATTCCGAATGATGGCGGCTTCAGCTCCCGGTGATGCCAAAGGTGTTATGCCAAACATCCAGAACTCGATCAAAAGTGTGAGAGTTTTTTTAAACAGAGATCGAATAAAATGGTGCTCTGCACACTGTGTAAAATTGAAATGGCATACCACAGCAGCACAATGGCTATGCATGAACATCTCAAAAGAAAACTTCCTGGGGCTCTCCGACCTTAAAAAGACGAGACGACAGCTTAAGTATTTCAACTATTACAGTAAGTTTTCACACAACACTAGAATACAGGCCATATTTTGTGCTTAATACGGTTGCATTCATACAGCATTCGGTTTTGTTACGAGCTGCCGTGTGTACAAGCTGCGAGACACGTGGCTAAATGAACTCTCTGTACTCGGTTACAAAAAATATAAAGTCGTGGTTGGTTTTTTAAAATATCTGATGGATGAACTTAAGGGTGGGTGAGCTAATGATTTTGTATCATTTATCTTGAACAGGGTCCACAATTTTTACAATCATTTACTCGCACACTGAGAAATTTTTTCCTGTTAGACCTACCTGAAAAACATTGTTTATTTCATTTAATCTTTGATGCTGTCTCTATGGTTAGAATACTGTTGTGACTTCAGCTGTTTGTTCATACAGATGTGTTCAAGCAGCTACTTTAATCTGCTGAATGGACAAAACATTTCAGGACTCGCACCTGTAAGCAATTGCTGTTGTCAGTCTCAAACAGTAATTGTGAACGCAGCCGTAGTAAACACCTTTCCTAATAAGGCCTACACTGCATAAATCTTAACTTTTGTGATAATAGTTATCATTAGTTAAAGGTTCATACATAAATTTCATGTTTAAATATGTCATAAAACATTATATATATATATATATATAATGTGGGTCAGATTTTTTATTTTTATTTATATATTTTTTTTTAAAGGATGCCACTGTATGCACACGGCCCCACATGGCCATTGGGCTTACTGATAGCGTTCTTAACATGATTGTCAAGGATATGAGACCCCTTTCTATTGTGGATGGTCAGGGCAAGATGGTAAGATGCAGTTTGTCCAGGGTATACACTTCCCTTCAGGACCCACTTCACTAAGCTGATGGAGAAGAAATATGAGGAGACTCTTGAGAGTGAAAGCTTTACTCAAAGAGGTCAAAACAAAAATCATTCTCACCACAGATGCATAGACAAGTATTGTCACGGAGGCATATTTAGAGGTCACCTACCATTTTATTAATGAAGACTGGGAGCTGATTTCATATAACCTGACCACAATGCCAGTTGAAGAGCATCATACAGCTCAAAATATTGCTGCTTGGGTGGAAAAAGCAGCTGAGAAATTTGGTATATCCATGGCTTAAGTGTTGGTTGTTGTACATGACAACGCTGCTAATGCTGTTGCTGATTTAAGAATCCTGGAAGAGAGGCATGGGGTTACTTCTCTCGGGTGTGATGGCCATACACTACAGTGAACCATGCTCTAAAGGATGCCCAAATCAACAAGGCACTCAGTGCTGCAAGATACCTTGTAGAACATTTCAAAAAGAGTGAGCTGGCCAGCACCAAGCTCAAAGCAAAGCAGCAACAAATGGGTACTCCTCAGCATAATCTAATACAAGATGTATCAGTAAGATGGAACAGTTCATTTACATGATCAGTCGCCTGATGGAACAGAGGTGGCCCGTGACAGCAACCCTGAAGTCACATAGCGAGGGAAGCGCTACCTGGATCTGAAGAGTGATCAGTGGAGCCTACTTGAAGAACTGGAACAAGCCCTAAAGCCCTTCGAATGTGCTACTGTCTTCCTGAGTGCACAGGCTTATGTCACTAATTCTGCTCTACCTCCACTGGTGAAGGGCATCCAAAAGTCCACATAGAGCATATCATTTGAGACCACAACTGTCATGGCTTTTCAAGCTGCTGCAGCAGAGGAGACTGCTTCAAGATGGATGACGGAGACCACGTTCAGAGATAATGCACATAATGTATGTATTATTGCTGCTGCTCTTGCCCCACGATTTCAAAAACTTCTGCCAGCAGAAGAGAGCCTAAAATTGCAAGTCAAAATTCAAACTCTTGCAGTGCAACAAAAAAAAGTGAGAGAGGAAACACAGCAACCTCATGTGGAACAGCAGGACGCAAATGCCATACCACTGGCTTCAGAGAGGAGTGTTGCTGGACACTGCTTAGTTCAGATTCAGAAGAGCCCAGCAACATCGAGGAAGACAATGGGCATGACAAAGAAGATAATGATGAAACTAAAAGTGAAATGGTGAGGAATGAGGTACTGATGTATTTTGAAGAACTATCTATCCAAAAGGATGAGAATCCACTGGTCCAACTGGTGGAAGGCAAATGCCATTATGGCAAAGACATACTTGTCTATTCCTGCAACATCAACCCCATCTGAATGCCTCTTTTCAGCTGCAGGAAACATTATGACTAAGAAAAGAGCAAGCCTGGCTGCAGAGCATGTAGGCATGCTTACATTCCTCCACTATCATTCTAGCTGAACTCATCTGTTGACCATTGTTGACCATTTCTTCGGAAAAGTTCAATATTGAAATTGATGCTTATTCAGGTTTTTTATTTTTATGTATTTGTTTTTTTGTTTATTTAATTTCAATTTCTAATATATGCCTATTTTATTGTTTAAAGTGAATGATGCTCTTTTGCACAATAAAAAAGAAATAAAATAATCGAAAGACTAATTGGAAAATTAATCAGACCAATTGACTAATCGAAAAATAATTGCAATTGGCAAGTTAAAATGCTCAAGATCACTTGAGTGCTGAGCAAGTCAATTAGGCTTCCAGGCAACCAAAACATAGGACTGGGCAATTCCATTAAAACTTTTCCTTGCACACTAGGTAATAAATTTATTATTTCTCTACCCCAGATAAAAAAAAAAAAAAAAGGTTGAATGGAGTTATTAAAAAAATTAATAATAATAATAATAAAATAAAATCACCCCTGAAAGAAAGATTTTTTTTTGTAAGGAAAGTAGACCAGCCACAGGTTAAATATATTTCCCCCCATATTTCAGTGCACATAATATTGCAAGCTGTATGAACAAATGTAACATCTGAAAATGTATAAATGTATAACCCACACTTTTTATGTCATTAGGAATTATTTTTACTTGAAATATACTCACCAGCTGAGGCAAAATTTTCTCAACATGTTCCAAATCCACACCAACACAGTCTTCATTCTCTGCCTGTTTCATTGCTCTGCGTGTTGCTTCTGAAATGTTTTTTTTAGATGTTAAGATGTTAAAAACATCTCTGTTTGATGGAATGATTCATGACCATTTTGAAAAAACCTCACATAAACTAAAAACACCACCACTGAAGATTGGTCATTCTGTTCATCAAGGTCATTTGCAATTATGACAGTGCAAAACTATTTCATGCTTTCTAGTGGAAAAGTTACAAACCAGAACATAGTAATTTTCTGTAGGTCTAGAAACTTATGTATAATCTGACATGAAGAACACATTATCACACAGTCTGTTATACAATTCTGCCAAGATTTTATTGGGATCCTCCTGTACATTGTGATAAGTTATAATCATAAAAGACTGCTGGAATTGCTTAGTGTTGTAAAACCGGCTCTAGCCTCTGGTCACAAAAGGGGACTGTTCTTCAAATTTATGGTTCTTCAATTAGAATGATCAAATTCTGGTGAAGGACAGATTCTTTCCTCTAATCCCTGTCTCCAGCTTTCATATGGTCTAAACAATCTGACAAATTATGAGAATAGATATATCAAAGCATCAAAAAATGAAAGGAAATTTGACAATAGTAATATCCTCCTACTGTAGAAATATTACACATCTCTGAGAATATTAAGAAAGAGCTGACTGCTCTTTTTGATTTCATATAAAATTACTGATTACAAAATGGTCTGTAAAATCTGATAAGTATAAAAACAAATACAACAGAGTATTAAAACATGAATTATATATATTTTTATAAAAAAGTGAGAACTAGTTAGTCTTATTGCTCATTTCATATATCCTTATTTCATATAGTGTTGTCTCTTGATTACCAAAGGGTCTGTTAAATCTGACATAAAAGGATAACCTACAAAATATTATTGTTTAAAAATTCTGAAGTGAAAGAACATGTGTATCTGACTATTTAAACATAGCATATCAGCCTTGCAATTAGAGACAGTATTTTCATTTATTGGCATTTGTTCCACATCCAAATGGTTAAGGCCATTTGTTTACTTGACACTGCAACACTTGTTTTTTGCTCTAAGAGGGAACTGTCACCCGGCCAAAAGTCAAAGTGCAGCCATTATGGAGGGAAGTGCACAGTGGAAAAAGACAATTAAGGTTATCATAACATTACTGTAAGAGACTCTTACCTAAAGGCAGTGGTCACCTCTTCCTTGAGATCTTTCTTCCTGCAGATTTCATCTCCAACCAAAATCTACCACACCTGTTTTAGTTGATCAAGAGCTTCTTAAGGCAATGATTAGATGGTCATGTGGGCACAATAATGGTTGGAGCTAAAGTCTTCAGCAAGGTAGATCTCCAGGAACAGCGTTGGTGACAACTGCCTTAAGGCATGTGGTCAGTCAAAAACTGACCTCTCAGATTGTACTATATGACTGTGAGATATTAGACTGTATCATAGTACATTTGGTTTTACATGTGTAACTCCTACAATAAAAAAGGTTGCTGCATTTTTAAAAACTAGATTATTTTTATTTATTCAATGTTTATTTAATTGTGTCATTCATAGAAAAAATGGAGTATAATACTGTGAATATAAAATGCTGAGTTTCATTTCTATTTGTTTGCAGAAAATTATTTTTTGTAGTAGTTGCTAAGACTAACCCTGAGTTTTATGTGGCACAATGAGTTTATGTGTAAATCACTCATTTGAAAAAGTATATCACTGATAATTAATAAATTATATATATATAAAAAAAAACATTTACTATTGTACTCATATAGTAATGTAATGTAATATAATGTAATATAGCACTTCTAGTAGAGTCTTATGCCACACTACCCAGAATGTGGAAATATCAATTTCTGCATTTTTAGTGATTCTTTTCTTTATATATTATGATTCTACAGCCGTGGCCAAAAGTTTTGAGAATGACACAAATATTAATTTAAACAAAGTCGACTGCTTCAGTGTTTTTAGATCTTTTTGTCAGATGTTACTGTTACTGAAGTATAATCACAAGCATTTCATAAGTGTCAATGGCTTTTATTGACAATTACATGAAGTTTATGCAAAGAGTCAATATTTGCAGTGTTGACCCTTCTTTTTCAAGACCTCTGCAGTTCACCCTGGCATGCTGTCAATCAACTTCTGGGCCATCCTGACTGATGGCTGCCCATTCTTGCATAATCAATGCTTGGAGTTTGTCAGAGTTTGTGGGTTTTTGCTTGTCCACCCGCCTCTTGAGGATTGACCACAAATTCTCAATGGGATTAAGGTCTGGGGAGTTTTCTGGCCATGGACCCAAAATGTCGATGTTTTGTTCCTCGAGCCACTTCGTTATCACTTTTGCCTTGTGGCAAGGTGCCCCATCATGCTGGAAAAGGCATTGTTCATCACCAAACTGTTCTTGGATGGCTGGGAGAAGTTGCTCTCTGAGGATGTTTTTGTACCATTCTTTATTCATGGATGTGTTCTTAGACAAAATTGTGAGTGAGTCCACTCCCTTGGCTGAGAAGCAACCCCACACATGAGTGGTCTCAGGATGCTTTACTGTTGGCATGACACAGGACTGATGGTAGCGCTCACCTTTTCTTCTCCGGACAAGCTTTTTTCCAGATACCCCAAACAATCAGAAAGGGGATTCATCAGAGAAAATGACATTACCCCAGTCCTCAGCAGTCCAATCCCTGTACTTTTTGTAGAATAGCAGTCTGTCCCTGATGTTTTTCCTGGAGAGAAGTGGCTTCTTTGCTGCCGTTCTTGACACCAGGCCATCCTCCAAAAGTCTTCGCCTTACTGTGCGTGCAGACGCACTCACACCTGCCTGCTGCCATTCCTGAGCAAATGGTGGTGCCCCGATCCCGCAGCTGAATCAACTTTAGGAGTCCTGGCGCTTGCTAGACTTTCTTGGGCGTCCTGAAGCCTTCTTCACAACAGTTGAACCTCTCTTCTTGAAGGTCTTGATGATCCGATAAATGGTTGATTTAGGTGCAATCTTACTAGCAGCAATATCCTTGCCTGTGAATCCCTTTTTGTGCAAAGCAATGATGGCTGCACGTGTTTCCTTGCAGGTAACCATAGTTAACAGAGGAAGAACAATAATTTCAAGTACCATCCTCCTTTTAAAGCTTCCAGTCTGTTATTCTAACTCAATCAGCATGACAGAGTGATCTCCAGCCTTGTCCTCGTTAACACTCTCACCTGTGTTAACGAGAGAATCACTGACATGATGTCAGTTGGTCCTTTTGTGGAAGGGCTGAAATGCAGTGGACATGTTTTTTTGGGATTAAGTTCATTTTCATGGCAAAGAGGGACTTTGAAATTAATTGCAATTCATCTGATCACTCTTCATAACATTCTGGAGTATATGCAAATTGCCATCATAAAAACTGAGGCAGCAGACTTTGTAAAAATTAATATTTGTGTCATTCTCAAAACTTTTGGCCACAGCTGTAGAAAAATTAGTTCCTCCTAGGTTGGATTATTGTAATGCCTTACTGTCTGGATGTTCCAGTAGGAGCATAAACAAACTCCAGTTTGTGCAGAATGCAGCTGCAAGAGTCCTTACTAGAACCAGAAGATATGACCACATGACTCCTGTCTTATCCACACTGCATTGGCTACCAGTGAAATTTCGCACTGATTATAAAATACTACTATTGACTTATAAAGTGCTAAATGGTCTCGCGCCATAGTACCTAAGCAAATTTTGGTCTTTTATGATCCGCCACGCCTACTTCGATCAAAAGGTGCAGGCTATTTGTTGGTACATCGAATAGTGAAGGCTACAGCAGGGAGAAGAGCTTTCTCTTACAAAGCCCCACAGTTATGGAACAGCCTTCCAATTAGTGTTTGGGACTCAGACACAGTCTCATTGTTTAAGTCCAAGCTGAAAACATATTTGTTTAGTCAAGCTTTTTCTGAATAGTTTTTTTCTTAGGTAAAGGAGCAGATCTAGAAGTCTCACAGGCATAGTTTGTTGTGGTGAACTGGGATGTTTGGATGCTGTCACCCTCCCACTTTCACACGTTCACCCAGGTTTGTTGATGGAGGAGTGGCTGGCTTCCTTATGTCCCAGGGAGCCCTCATGTCTGTGTTACCTTCTGGCTCACCCTTTTAGCTATGCTGTCATAGCTAGTCTTGCCGGAGTCCCTGCTTGCACTCACGCAAAGTACACTGTCCTTAACCATTACGGGACAATAAGCATACCTAATAATCTCTCTCTCTCTCTCTCTCTCTCTCTCTCTCTCTCTCTCTCTCTCTCTCTCTCTCTTTCTGTCAAGCTACACATGATACTCCTGAGATGCCAGTGATCCCGACCCCTTCTGCTCTCCAGACCTGCCTGATCCATCCTGATGCCCTACTTCTGGTTGGAGTTCTCATCAATTGGAAGTCACATGCTGCTGCTGAGGATGGCCCCACACAGTGCAGCCTAAAGACCATTGAGATTACTGAGGATGGTACCACTTAAAAATCATAAAGATGGCTTTGGACCTCAATTCATATGAACACTTATGCTATGATGGCTATGACTACAATTGCCACAAACAGTTTTGCACTCAAGTCTCCATAAGTGAACAGTGGAGAAGTTCAACAAAACAGACTTCATGTAAAAACTGTAATGAATTTCCCTGGTTACACAACTGCTATTGACCATGTAGTATTAGCACATTTATAGAAGGGATTTATTTATTTATAATCGCACTATCTGGTGTCACCCAGATGAGGATGGGTTCCCTTTTGAGTCTGGTTCCTCTCAAGGTTTCTTCCTCATATCGTTTCAGGGAGTTTTTCCTTGCCACCGTAACCTCTGGCTTGCTCATTGGGGATAAATTCATAAATTTAAAATCTATATCCTGTATATTTCTGTAAAGCTGCTTTGGGACAATGACCATTGTTAAAAGCGCTATACAAATAAAATTTAATTGAATTGGAATTGAACTGAATTACTGAGTTGGAAAAAGGATCACCCCCCTCCTAAAAATGACTTGTAAACTCAATAAGGTGTAGCCAATCACCTTCTCAGTGGCACACAAAGCCATTTGACTTTCAACTGTGATCAGCTGTGGTCATTCTGATTAGCTCAGCATGAAAAGAGCTTACCTGGAGCATTTTGTACTGCAACTGAAGCAATCAACCAACTATGGGTGGCAAGGCACTGTCAAAAGATCTCCAGGATAAAGTTGTGGACAGGCACAAGTCAGGAGATGGATACAAAAAAAATCAAAGGCTTTATCAATGCCTAGAAGCACAGTGAAGTCTATTATTAAGAAGTGGAAGGTATTTGGTACAACACAGACCCTCCCTGAATCAGGACGTCGCTCCAAAGTGGATGAAAGAGCCAGGAGGAAACTGGTCAGAGAGGCTACCAAGAGGCCTACAGCAACTCTGAAGCAGTTGCAGGAATTTATGACAAAGAGTGGTCATTGTGTGCATGTGACAACAATATCACAAATTCTCAACAAATGTGGAAATGTATGGGAGGGTTGCAAGAAAAAAGCCACCCATGACTGAGCTTTGCCAAAACGCACCTTGAAGATTCTGAGGCCACATGGAAAAAGATGTTATGGTCAGATGAGACTAAAATTTAATTATTTGGCCTCAACTCCAAACGATATGTCTGACAGAAATCCAATACAGCTCACCATCCAAATAACACCATTCCTACAGTAAAGCATGGAGGTGGTAATATCCTGTTATGGGGGTTTTCTGCAGCTGACACTGAAGCACTTGTCAGGATAGAAGGACAATGTATGGGGCAAAACACAGTCAAATTCTTGAGGAAAATCTGCTGCCCTCTGCCAGAAAGTTGTCAATGGGAAGAAGGTTTACCTTCCAACACGACAATGACCCAAAGCACACAGCAAAACTGACCACACAGTGGTTGAAGGAGAAAAAGGTGAATGTCCTTGCATGGCCTAGTCAGAGCCCAGACTTAAACCCCACTGAAAATCTGTGGAATGACATGAAGACTGTAGTCCTCAAATGGTCACCATCAAATTTAACTGAACTTGAGCAGTTCTGCAAAGAAGAGTGGGCAAATATTGCAAAGTCTAGATGTGCAAAGTTAGTAGAAACATATCCCAACAGACTAAAGGCTGTAATTAAAAAATTACGGCAAATTAAAGCAAGGGGGTGATGCTTTTTAATCTAACTCAGTGATTCTGTTTTTTTTTTATTTATTTATTTATTTTTTTTATGACATGTTGGTGTTATATCTTTCACTTGTATAAGTTGCACTGAGTAAATACAGCTGGATAAAACAAAAACTGTGTCTGTCTTCATTTCAGGCTGAAAAACTACAAAATGTAATTATTTTAAGGGGGATGATTCTTTTCTATACCCACTGTGTGTGTGTGTATGTATATATATATATATATATATATATATATATATATATATATATATATATATATATATATATATATATATATATATATATATATATACATACACACACACACACACAGTGGGGAAAAAGTATTTGATCCCCAGCTGATTTTGTACGTTTGCCCACTGACAAAGAAATGATCAGTCTATAATTTTAATGGCAGGTGTATTTTAACAGTGAGAGACAGAATAACAACAAAAATCCAGAAAAGACGGTGGGGATGGTGTTCTTGGGGTCATAGGCAGCATTCCTCCTCCTCCAAACACGGTGAGTTGAGTTGATGCCAAAGAGCTCGATTTTGGTCTCATCTGACCACAACACTTTCACCCAGTTCTCCTCTGAATCATTCAGGCAAACTTCATACGGGTACATGTGTACATGTGCTTTCTTGAGCAGGGGGACCCTGCTGGCGCTGCAGGATTTCAGTCCATCATGGCGTAGTGTTTTACCAATTGTTTTCTTGGTGACTATGGTCCCAGCAGCCTTGAGATCATTAACAAGATCCTCCCGTGTAGTTCTGGGCTGATTCCTCACCATTCTCATGATCATTGAAACTCCACGAGGTGAGATCTTGCATGGAGCCCCAGACCGAGGGAGACTGACAGTTATTTTGTGTTTCTTCCATTTGTGAATAATCGCACCAACTCTTGTCACCTTCTCATCAAGCTGCTTGGCGATGGTCTTGTAGCCCATTCCAGCCTTGTGTAGGTCTACAATCTTGTCCCTGACATCCTTGGACAGCTCTTTGGTCTTGGCCATGGTGGAGAGTTTGGAATCTGATTGATTGATTGCTTCTGTGGACAGGTGTCTTTTATACAGGTAACAAGCTGAGATTAGGAGCACTCCCTTTAAGAGAGTGCTCCTAATCTCAGCTCATTACCTGTATAAAAGACACCTGGGAGCCAGAAATCTTGCTGATTGATAGGGGTCAAATACTTATTTCACTCATTAAAATGCAAATCAATTTATAACTTTTTTGAAATGCGTTTTTCTGGATTTTTTTGTTGTTATTCTGTCTCTCACTGTTAAAATACACCTACCATTAAAATCATAGACTGATCATTTCTTTGTCAGTGGGCAAACGTACAAAATCAGCAGGGGATCAAATACTTTTCCCCCCACTGTATGTACAGTATGTGTGTGTATGTGTGTGTAATATATATATATATATATATATATATATATATATATATATATATATATATATATATGTAAGGAAAGTCTAGCCCACCAAAATCTAAGTCTAGGTTTTTTTTTTCCATAGATATTGACATGGTTTATAAGAAAAATCATTTGTTAAAATGCAAGATTTATCTCTCATTTGAAAATGTATTAATTAGTTGATGTACATTTTAGAATATAAAATTATATATATTATACAGAATCACAAAACATTTAGTGTTTGTAGTTCACATACTTAATTCGTTGGCAGTCTATCTTTCTGTAGGGCTAATGGTTTGACCTTGAGATTAGCTTTGTGTGCAAACTAATAAAACTCTTCTTTCCATTTAAAGGAAAATGATATAAAATGATAAAGTATTATTTGTTCATACACAAAAAACAATACATTTATCTCTTATTTGACATAATATGTATTTACCCAAGAAATGGCTGAAAATTGCAGAAATGTCTTTTTTGTCTCAAAGTTTTGGGGTGACTTTGTGTGAGGTCCCCTGAGACAGCATGCACATGGGTGGGGCTAACTCAACATTGCCAAATGTGATTGGTATGCAATAAAAAATGTCAGGGAAGTAACAAATCACTGGATTGGTTAAAGTAATGAGCAGCATAAAATATGATTTTCTCTTTTTTTAATTTGACTTCAGAGTTGAAAGTGTGCTTAAAGGGTACATGGGTTTAATGGGAATATATACACAGTATCTCACAAAAGTGAGTACACCACTCACATTTTTGTAAATATTTTATTATATCTTTTCATGGGACAACACTGAAGAAATGACACTTTTTCCCTTCCCGGTGTCATGTGACTCGATAGTGTTACAAGGTCTCAGGCGTGAATGGGGAGCAGGTGTGTTAAGTTTGGTGTTATCGCTCTCATACTGGTCACTGGAAGTTCAACACGGCACCTCATGGCAAAGAACTCTCTGAGGATCTGAAAAAAAGAATTGTTGCTCTACATAAAGATGGCCTAGGCTATAAGAAGATTGCCAACACTCTGAAACAGAGATGCAGCATGGTGGCCAAGACCATACAGCGGTTTAACAGGACAGGTTCCACTCAGAACAGGCCTCGCCATGGTCGACCAAAGAAGTTGAGTGCACGTGCTCAGCATCATATCCAGAGGTTGGCTTTGCAGATTAGACGTATGAGTGCTGCCAGCATTGCTGCAGAGGTTGAAGGGGTGGGGGGTCAGCCTGTCAGTGCTCAGACCATACGCCGCACACTGCATCAAATTGGTCTGCATGGCTGTCATCCCAGAAGGAAGCCTCTTCTAAAGATGATGCACAAGAAAGCCCGCAAACAGTTTGCTGAAGACAAGCAGACTAAGGACATGGATTACTGGAACCATGTCCTGTGGTCTGATGAGACCAAGATAAACTTATTTGGTTCAGATGGTGTCAAGCGTGTGTGTGGTGGCAACCAGGTGAGGAGTACAAAGACAAGTGTGTCTTGCCTACAATCAAGCATGGTGTTGGGAGTGTCATGGTCTGGGGCTGCATGAGTGCTGCTGGCACTGGGGAGCTACAGTTCATTGAGGGAACCATGAATGCCAACATGTACTGTGACATACTGAAGCAGAGCATGATCCCCTCCCTTTGGAAACTGGGTCGCAGGGCAGTATTCCAACATGATAACGACCCCAAACACACCTCCAAGACGACCACTGCCTTGCTGAAGAAGCTGAGGGTAAAGGTGATGGACTGGCCAAGCATGTCTCCAGACCTAAACCCTATTGAGCATCTGTGGGGCATCCTCAAACGGAAGGTGGAGGAGCGCAAGGTCTCTAACATCCACCAGCTCTGTGATGTCGTCATGGAGGAGTGGAAGAGGACTCCAGTGGCAACCTGTGAAGCTCTGGTGAACTCCATGCCCAACAGGGTTAAGGCAGTGCTGGAAAATAATGGTGGCTACACAAAATATTGACACTTTGGGCCCAATTTGGACATTTTCACTTAGGGGTGTACTCAGTTTTGTTGCCAGTGGTTTAGACATTAATGGCTGTGTGTTGAGTTATTTTGAGGGGACAGCAAATCTACACTGTTATACAAGCTGTACACTCACTACTTTACATTGTAGCAAAGTGTCATTTCTTCAGTGTTGTCCCATGAAAAGATATAATAAAATATTTACAAAAATGTGAGGGGTGTACTCACTTTTGTGAGATACTGTATATATATATATATATATATATATATATATATATATATATATATATATATATATATATACACACACACACATACATACATACATACACACACACACCTGGATGACCTACTGCTTCTGCTTTTATTCTGCAGTATGGAACCATAGACATATAAATACATAAACGCCGCATTGGCTGCTGGATCGTACGTTAATGTCACTGCCATATTGGTCCGGGCAACAGTAATAAGTTGCAGGAACGAGACTACTACTCGTCAATGAGGCGTCTACCAACCATAGATGTATATAGACGCCGCATTGGCCATTTTGGCCCGTTGCTGCGATAAGTCAATGCGTCCGCCATATTGATCCGAGCAAGACTGCCCTATAAACAAATAGAAGTAAAGGAGCTGCGTTTTTTCTGGATAAAAAGCACAATAACATTTACATTTCTCAAACGATTTCAATGGTTTATGATCTACGTGGAGTACAGAAAAAGTTCTGTCTCAAGTTACTTACAATCTTGATAGTTAGACTTGGAAAATTTTTCATTGTCATAAGGAATTGTGAAAACTCACGCTTGCCAAGCATAGATTGGGCTTATTTTTCTTGGTTAATAAATGCTGAGACCCTAATGTAATATAATTTAATGTACATGAAATGTGCATAGTTTTTTTCATTGTGGAATTGGCTTTTTCAGTCTTCAACCTTTTAGCTTTTCTTATGCTCCAGGTCAGAATTCTGTTAACAAATCTCGTTCATTTTTAAATACTGAAAAAAATCGAAATAGTGCATCCTTAAGTACTAATAATTGACCATCGTTGTACCAAAATGGAATTGGCAAATACAAATCATATAGACACTGGCAGTCAGTCTGCTTTCTATATTTTATTAGCAATAAAAGGAAAGATATACTCCAAATCAGACAATTACAAAGATAATTATAAGCAGAGCTTAATTTGAGATTAACAGGATCCAGCAGCTATAAAATATAGCACATCTGCATTCCGGAACCTTTTTACGTGGATTCGCCACCTCTGGGTGTTTAAAGTCTCATGCAGCAATATCGGAGCAAAAAAAAAACTGAGCAAAATACTAAATGGCAAGAATCCAAGAGAGCGAGCAGCTGCACGTCACTTGAAGCAGTTTGGCAACCATTCCCATGACTAGCAGTGATAACACTACAGCCTGATTGTAGCAGGTTTTTAGAAGCATTTATAAGGCTAAATGTTAATCTGTGCATGGCTTTGAAAGTGAGACTGACTGACAGGAATTAAATAGAGTTAACAGCCCATGTGCCGTCATTCAGGCTTTTAGGAAGTACAGGGACTCAAATAGACAAAAAGTTCCAGAAGGACTGAGGCAGTAGTTAGCTTCTGTGAATACCACACCAATTTCCAGTGGAGCATGAGCAGGGTTTGTCCAAAATCAGTCTCATTTGTAGCTGCAGTATGAATCCCTTCTCATCCCCACCATCTCCTCTCTGATGTTTTTGAACATTGTGGGTCCACCGCTTACAAAGTTCAATCCCGAGCCATTTGTGCTCATGGATATGTAAGGGACACAGGGAGAAGTAGGAGGACACTGACATGACAGCTTTGTGGAATATTTTGTTTTAGGTAAGACGCTTATTTACCGATTATGTCGTGCAGTTAATGTTAGTTTATTGTAAGAAGGCCTGTACGTCGCTGTACCAGTGTGATCAAATACATAGGGCTACCTGTCAGCATTGAATATTGTTGGCTGCATGAGATTCTAGAACCACTTTTACGTGTCTGCAAGTTTGGGGACCAGGACCTTTCACATGCATCCCAACCTGCCGGATTATTACCCTCTTACTGTTCCGGGAGCTGCAGATTTATAAATTAAGCACTGATTATAAGATAATCATTTATGAATCCGGTAAAACATTTACAGTGGTAAAAACATTTGATGTTTCATCATTTGTGGTGATGATGATAATAATAATAATAATAATAATAATAATAACAACAACAACGAGCCACGATTTGATGACAAGCTATTAAATCATTATAGCCTATCGATACACCTACTGTTTGGAGATGAGTCGGGAAACTGAAGACAGGTGGTTTATCTCCACCTCTCAGGACAGTCTGACCTGTCCTGTCCTGTCAAAGTCCTCCAGCTTGAAGTTCTCACTGCATAGCATGGAGGACTCAGGAAACACCTTCCCTTCTTACAGCTACTTCCCACTGCCTCAACTGTTTCTCTTCGGGAAACCTTCAGTGTGTGAGAAAAGTTAGCTAGCCAACTAACTACAGTAATATTCACAATGTGTCAGTCGCTCAGCCGAAACGAGAAGCTTGTCATAAAAGTCGGTTTGGCGAAAACGGCAGTTTAGATGAAAATCTCGATTATGGGCAATTTAGTTTATAATATACACTATAATATAAGCTAAGACTTATTACTGTTGCTCGGACCAATATAGCGGTGACGTTGACATACGATCCAGGGTGCAATGTATATTTATATCTATGGTATCAACGGCCGAGCAGTAGATACTGAATCGAATGCAGTATACTGTCACAGTATACAATTTGGGACGCAGCCATTCTCTCTCTCTCTCTCTCTCTCTCTCTCTCTCTAATGGGAAACCAAAACCGACTTACCGATAACGAAAATTCTCAGCATCTCAGCCATGAGAAGGACAGTATTGTTGGTGACTGTTTATATAAAAATAGAAGAAGAAAAAACGAGATTACTCATTAGTTGGGTCATAGAATAGGCTAGCTAGCTAAATTAGCTAATGTAAGATGTTATGAAATTGGCTTTCAAAATGTACTACCATACCTTTGCTTTTGTCGTCCTTGAAGAACATAATCAAAAGTTTGCTGACGGTTTCCTAAAAATACAATGTTTGTCAAGAGTTTCATTCAGCTATCCAGCTTAGCGATTACTAAAAATCACTATGTCTAAGTTGACGAAACAATTTAACACTTTTATGATTTTGATGCCATTAACTCTATTAAATAACGATAACTATCGTTTAAAAATATACCTTTTTGAAAACTATTTCGCGCTCTTGACCTGCCATTGTGATTCCCCGACACGCAACGTCCATGCGCAACAATTTTGCGCATGCGCACACATTTGATTATGTTTTACGACGCTACCAGATCTGTACGTAATTTTACGACATTAGTATATTTTCTGGCATTTCGAAGGGTTGTTTAGAAGGGCTGCTCGTATTTCGAAATCGCGCATTGTGACAGTACGTACTTTATTCGATGTTGCACGGCCGTCGAAACAGAACGTACTAATTAGTGGGTGCTTCTCATTTTTTATTTGTGCATCCTCATTTCCTTAGCTCCATCTCCTTATGATGTGAGGATGAGATGCGAGGAGAGATTGATGCAAGGAAAGGAAGCGAGGAAAGGAAATGGGGTGGGAGAAAAAGAATGAGAGAAGCACCCATTTCTTATTTGTGCATCCTCGTTTCCTTTCCTTGCATCTTAGCTCCAGCTCCTTAGCTCCAGCTCCTTAGGATGTGAGGATGAGATGTGAGGAGAGAGGAATCAAAAGCGAGTCGAATGGAAAATCCTCGCTCTCTCAAGCGTCACTTCAAAGCGACGTCAATTAATGATGACTGCTCAGCTGGATGACCTCACTGCGCTTCAGGGATCTGCCCGTTTTTGTTGTTTGTTTTTTGTTGTTTTTTTTTTTGATGTGCTGTTATGTTGTTGGTTAATAACAACGTTCTTAATAAAGATAGTATTAAGATAGTATGTGAAATGTCTGGGTTATTCAACAATGAATTAATGAACAATACATAAATTATCACATCTTTTGTGTAGCTTTGCATATCCAAGCATGCAAGGATCAATTAATTACAATACTCATTGTAAGCATATTATTATTTAATTATATTTCACACAAAATTCCATCACATCATCAAAGGACTTTTTGTTTGAGATTGTGGCAGATGTGAAGGAGGAGGGGAATTTATATGTGCGTCAGGTTTTTCGACAAGAAACATTTCCGCATAGGATACACCTGTGTATCCTCGCTCCTAGTGCCTCTGGAAGCTTCCTCCCTCCTTGTTCCTTGCCTCCTCGCGGTGCAATTAGAGAATTGAGATGTCGTTCAAGATGGTTGACACTGATCGATTTCCAGGTCACGGGCTAGAGGACAGAGGAGCGAGGAAACATCAATTTGAGTATTTAGAAGCACACCTAGCTCCTATGGAAGCTTCCTCATTCCTCGTTCCTCACCTCCTCATGGTGCAATTAGAGAATTGTGGTGTCCTTCAAGATGGTTGACATCGATCGGTTTATGGGTCACGGGACGGAGGAGCGAGGAAACAAGGAAGCATCAATTTGAGTATTGAAAAGAACCCAGTATGTGTGTGTAGTATGACTACAATCCCAGACATACTACATCCGCCATGTCGGCATTGTCATGTAACATTCGATGGCATAATAAACACTAAAATCTTAAAGGGACCACCAGATTAAAGCAACCGCACTAACGGCAGAATGCACATCAGGAAAGTTAACTGAATTGCCAATTTAATGTGTGCAGTGTTAACAGGCTGAAGTAAATTCACTGCCGTTAGCTTGGCCAACTAAGGCATGATGGAGATCACTAAAAAAGGTTTCAAACGCTGTGACGACTGTTTTCCTGTTTAAACCTTTAACAAGTTAACAGTCCTGTTTAATCAAGGTTTAATACTTAAAAAGAGCCAATGCGCTGACTTCTGCGATTTCTTTTCTGAACTTGTCCGCACCAGTCCCATTGCATTATGGGAATTTTTGACTAGCGTAGTGTTCATCAGTTGCACACTGCAAAATCTCGCCAGAAGCAGTATGCCAACCGGTTATTTCTCACCTACTGTTTTTCGCCTACTGACAATTCGGACATACTACCCCTCTGGCGTACTGCTTTTTGCCTACCGTGTAGTAGGGTAGTACTCAATTTCGGACGCAGACAACTTTTTGCACAATTTCTTGCACGAAGGAGGAGGAGTTTTGTGACAGTTTGCTTTGCCGAATTCAAGGATGCATTTTAGACAGGTGTAAATGAAATGTGGAAAACTAAATCAAGGGAATGATAAATTCAATTATATTGTATAAATTATATAAGGAATAATGGAAGAAGAAAGGCTGAAATGCCACAAGGAGTTTGTTTATGGTGATAGTGTTCTCTTCAGGGCAACAATATTCTCTTCCTTTACACAACCTGTTAGTATGTCCCAGTTTTTGCATACTCTTTTAATACACACTCAAAAGTATGTACTTTTTCTGCATAAAAAAGAGTACATATTTTTAGTACATAGTATACAGATGTGGCCATTGAAAATGCATGTCAAAGGAAAAAGGATCCTGCGATTTCATGCGGTATCACACGGTATCACGCAGGAAAGACAAGACCAGTAGGGGGCAGTCATGTTTCATTTGAACAAACACAGCTTGCTGGTAGATACAGTAGTTCTGCTAGGACATATACTGTATACAGCTTATATTCTTTTACCAACCAAATAATGCTGTTTCTTGTACTGAAGCCCATGATCTGCTTGTGCTTGGCCCATGGAGAAATTAGGTAAGGTTCTCAGAAGAGTGAGTTAAACCATATAAGAGTGAGTTGAATCATATGATTACGCTATGCTATGCAAGGTAGGCAAATGCAATATGTAGAATAAGAAACAAACAGCAAGGCACAGGTATAGACATCATACAAGTTTATTGTAACAAAAACAATACAACTGGGAGTTCAGTCTCATGAGGTGCTAGGCCTGGGGGAAACCTGATAAGGAGGACAAACGGGGGAAGTAGGTGAATAATCAGGAGAGGCCAGAAAATCATCAGGGGGTTCAGCAAGAAAGATAGTGGAAACAGGAAACGCAGACTCCCAAGGGCACCTGTCCACATGAGGGCAGTTACCACAAGTCTGAGTAGACACAGAGTGTGTAGTAGCCTGATACATGATGCGGACGGGAAGAAGAGGCTGAGCAGGAAGAGTGCGAGCACAAAGTTGTTCCAGAAAGTCAGTAACCTCAGTAGTTAACTGAGACAACTGATAACGATAATAGTGATAGTAAACATCATGAGGCCGTTGTTCAAAGGAACATCACAAGGCCGGGCTGTAAAACACACATGGGAATAACATGTATGAGACTTGGCCCAAACATTAAGCATGCAAGCCAGAAGTAATCTATTAATCACGCCAAGCAGTATAGCCAGCAATAATCCATAGCGTCTGCATTATGCAGGATAACACAATAATCAGCAACAGACTAATACTTATGCTTACAGTACATGTAGTTCACATAGGCGTTAGGTTAGAGATAAAGATTAGAATTAAAAAAAGGAAGAGGAAGAGTAAAATAAACTTACACATCTTTGACATCTTAAGTAAGAATAGCGACAAGACTTCTGTCAGAGAGGAAAGTTGTGAGCAAATGTGAACAAAGTAGGAAATGCAGAGGTAATAACGAGATGCAGTTTTTAAAAAAAATAAGGAAAATGAGCAGGAAAACCCATAGAAGGGCATAGAGGAAATAGGAGGACCCCAGCAACCGGAAAATAAGGGGAATTCGTAGAACAGGAAAGTGAGTCAGAAGGGGGAGTTACCCAGAAGAACTGGAAAATAAGAGGAATTTAAGTTAGCATGCAAAGTAGGATGGGAGGAGTATAGTGGCTCAAAGTAAGAAATAATGGGAAATAGACAGGGTGTATGTAAAGTAAAAAGGAGTGGTGCCGCAAAGCGCCAGAGATAAATAGAGGGGATTTTCTGGGGGAACTTTGCATTTGCTTGCAACCACACTGAGAGGTGTCTTGTATTGTGAGTGTCTCCTTGAGTTCTATGGATTTTGGTGACATTCGTCTGCAATAAAGAAGTTTGCTCTTTCTCATCCAAGCCTGAAGAGTCTTGATTTGTTTTGGTGTTTAATTCTGACAAGCAAAAACCAGCATATAGATTAACCAAAGGAAGAGATCCTGAGCCACCCTGTAAGTGTCCACTCAGAGGAGGACTCTGAGTTCAGACATTTTCTGGCACCCAACATGGGGCTCAATAACAGCTGACAGAAACCGAGACCTGAACTAGGACCGTCCACCCACTGGGCCACAGAGGTCGACCACAATAGCAAAAGGTGAGCAGACACCTGTTATACTCTATATAAGTCTGTGTATAGTTAAGGAAGGGAGGGGCAGCCCAGGAGAGGGAGGAGGTTGCTGGCTTCGGGCCAAGAATCATAAGGGTGGTGCGAACTGGATGAGAAAAAGCAAAAACAATAGATCCCTGTCTCCAGTAGAGGAGGAGTGTGTAGAAAAGTGTATATATGTGTGAAAGGAAGTCTCATGGATACCGCTAGTCACAGATATAAAGAGCATCTCCAAGTGTAGTGAGGTACACCATGACAGGGACTGTACAGGCGAGTGGATTAAGTGCTAAGAACGAACGCGTGGTCATAGGTATTGCTATCGGGTAGACAGGTGTGTACGATAGAAGAAGGTGGGCCGCCAGGGAATGAATAAGTGAATTAAGGACTGTGATAAAGGTAGTAGATGTTAGACTAACTAATTGTCATTGAGATTGTGTGTGTAATTATTGAAGTGTTGTTAAGGGAGCCAAAGAGGCACAGGATAAATTAGACTAGTGGATGGAAGTGGCAGATTTGGAGATTGTTGTTATGTAATACAAAGGGGAGCTGGATGCATGCGCTAGGGAAACAGTGAGTTTATTTAGAAAAAAACAAAAGTATATGGACAGGGGAAAAAGGAACACAACGGCAGGGACAAAAACAAATGATCCAAAAAACAGCGAGGTATAAATCCACAACAGAAAAAAACCAGAAAGTCACCAACTAGCACGGGAATAATCCACAAGGTAATAATCCATAAGATATCGAGGCAGTAATCCAAAATAAAGCAAGGCAATTATCCACAGAACAAATATCGAGGCAAGAGTCCACGGTCCAAGGAAATGCAAGGTTACTGAGAATCGAAAATCACGCTACTCGCTGTCCTCCATGAGCAGCGCTAGGGAAAGGTCCAGCCGAGTTTGTGAATGGCATGCGGGGAATGCGGAAATGCGCTACTCTGCAGTTTTCGTGAGTAGTGCGGAGAACAGAATGCGGAAGTGAGTCACTCGCCCGGCTTTGTGAGCGGCACAGTGTGAGGGGTTCTCTAACAGAGCCCACCCCCCAAAGGCGCTTCTCCCAGAGCGCCGAAAGTTCCAACCACTCTGGCAGACCTGGGCCCCTGGGCAGGATACCAATATCTGCCCCCCAGGACCCGAGGTTGGCATAGTCCATGGTTCCGAGGCCCAAGCCGAGCATGTCTGGCCATCCCGTCATCCACGGACGAGCACTTGGATGAGCACTTGGACGAGCACTTGGATGAGCACTTGGACGAGCACTTGGACAAGCACTTGGACGAGCACTTGGATGAGAACATGGACTGGAAACCAGCTTGGTGCTTGATCTGGTGCTTGGCTTGGAGCTTGGCTTGGAGCTTGGAGCCTGGCTTGGCTGTAGCTTGGTGCTTGGCTTGGAGCTTGGCTTGGTGCTTGGCTTGGTGCTTGGCTTGGAGCTTGGCTTGGAGCTTGGCTTGGTGCTTGGCTTGGTGCCTGGCTTGGTGCCTGGCTTGGTGCTTGGAGCTTGGCTTGAAGCAGTGCTTGGCTTGGTGCGTAGCTTGGTAACTGGACTGGAACCTGGACTGGAACCCGGATTGGAACCTGGATTGGATACAGACTTGGAAACAGGACTGGAAACAGGACTGGAACCCGACTTGGCACTTGAACTGGAAACAGACTTGGCACCTGGACTGGAAACAGACTTGTAAGGACTGAAAACTAAACTGAAAACTGGACTGGGTTTTGGATTGGAAATTGGATCTGAACCTGAACTGGAAACTAAACTAGAAACCGGACTGAAAACTGGACTTGAAACTGAACTGGAAACAGGACTGGATTCAGGACTGGAAACTGGACTGGAAACTGGATCTGAACCTGCACTGGAAACAGGACTTGAAACTGACCTGGGAACTGAACCAGAGACTGAATTAGAAACAGGACTGGAAATCAAACTGGATTTTGGACGGGAATCTAGACTGGACACTGAACTGTGACCTAGACTGGAAACTGGATCGGAAACTGGACTGGAAACTAAACTAGAAACCGGACTGAAAATGAAACTAGAAACCTGACTAGAAACAGAACTGGAAACAGACTGGGAACTGGACTGGGAACAGGACTGGGTACAGGACTGGGTACAGGACTGGAGACTGGATTGGAGACTAAACTAGAAACCGGACTGGAAACTGAACTGGAATCTGAACTGGATTCTGGACTGGGAACAGGACGGGGAACAGGACTGGGAACGGACTTTGGATATGAACTGAGGCATGGGCTGGAACATGACTCTAGATTAGGACATGGACCTGGACTGGGACATGGACTTGGATATGGGTTAGGACAGAAACCTGGATCTGGACTTGGACATAGGTTAGGACTAGGACTAAGGCAATAATCTGCACATGGACTTGGACATAGACTTGGACTAGGACATGAATTAGGGCTAAGACATGGGCTAGGACTTGGACATAGACTAGGACTTGGAAAGGAGATCTCCCCAAGATCTGAAGAGACCTTCTGCTGGGTCTCCGGCTGGAGCTCGGGGCTGGAGGTTGCCACGTTAACCTCCAGATGGAGCTCCGCTGGGGAGACCTCCTCCTGGGTCTTCGGCTGGAGCTCTGGGGGTGCCCGCCTATGGAGCCGCTTATGGACTCACCAGCTGTCCTTAAAACAGTCCTGCAAGCAGAAATAGTAGCTCCTTACTCCCTGTTTTCGACAGGTGGGGCACTGAAGACTGGCCTGCCAGGTGCAGCACTCGGTTGCGCACTCCTGGGTCCGGGACTGAGGGGTGCAGGCCGCCACGTTGGCCCGCTCCCTCTCATAGTGCTCAAGGAACGACTGGCTGGGCGGATCGGACAGGCGGCTCCTCCCCAAGAAATTTTTGAGGTCGGGCTTGAATTCAGCACTCCTAAATACCTGAATTAGTAGATCCACAAAGCCAGAAACCGTATCTAGCCTTGTGGACCCACTGGCAAGGTGAAGCTCCGCCCACTGGCGAGCAGAACCGACCATACGGGACAGGAGGAACCCCAATCACTGTTCTTCATTGGGCTTGGGGTCCTCCAAACTGAGAAAATATATTTGGGCCTGCAACAAAAAACACTGGGGCCAAGTGGAGAAGACATCATAGGCCTCCAGGGTATAAATAAAGGTCCATTGGGAAAAAGAAACTGAATTGAGGGGGGGAATAAAAAATTTGGCACGGCAGGCCTGGAATTTCCCCGCTGCATCCATGTTTTGGCGGAGTATTCTGTTATGTAATACAAAGGGGAGCTGGATGCATGCGCTGCGGAAACAGTGAGTTTATTTAGAAAAAAACAAAAGTATATGGACAGGCAAAAAAGGAACACAATTGCAGGGACAAAAACAAATAATGATCCACAAAACAGCGAGGTATAAATCCACAACAGAAAAAAACCAGAAAGTCACCAACTAGCACAGGAATAATACACAAGGTAATAATCCATAAAATATTGAGGCAGTAATCCAAAATAAAGCGAGGCAATTATCCACAGAACGAATAACAAGGCAAGAGTCCAGGGTCCAAGGAAATGCGAGGTTAGTGCAAGGCAAAGAACATACATACACACATCTCAATCTGAACTAATACTCCGCGTTTTAGCGGACAAACTGAAGAGTTTAAATAATGAAAATCAAACAAGATACACCTGGAACTAATAAGGAAACAATAAGCAGAAAACCAATGAATGAACGGGGGCGGAGACATGACATAAACCAAAGAACAGAAAACCAATGAACATCCGAGGGCAGAGACATGACAAAAACCAAAACATGGTGAAATAAACAACATGAGAGTCTGAGAATAGAAAATCGATGTCCTCCGCGAGCAGCGCTAGGGAAAGGTCCAGCCAAGTTTGTGAATGGCATGCGGGGAATATGGAAATGTGCTACTCGGCAGTTTTCGTGAGTAGCGCGGAGAATGGAATGCGGAAGTGCGGCACTCGCCCGGCTTTGTGAGCGGCGCAGCACGAGGGATTCTCTAACAGTTTTGACTGGGGGAATAAGGACACATTTATTTGACAAACATACATACAGGGATAAGGACGGAGTGGAAAGGTGGCAGAAAGTCAGTAAAAGTTGGCAGTCCAGGACACTGATTAAGCAAAGGTTGTGGGCAATAACGAGTTTTGAAGGGCTGTACACATTACAGAGTTTATTTCCGGAAGAAGATTGGTATGAGAAAATAAAGAGAGTGTGGGGATCTAGATTGTTGAGTTCAGTCTTACGTACTGATGGAAACCCGTGAACCCAGTCAGGCTGTTATACACCTTTGCGAATTTTTTGGAGATCCATACGACGAAGAAGATGAGCCCCTGGTAGAATTAGCAACAGAAGGGCCAGGTCAGTCTAATTATTGCTCAGGATTGGCAGCAATTGTTATGATAGAACCAAGGGAGGTGCAGTGGGAAAGAGGATTGGCAACAGCAATATTGATCGATAAATTAAACCCGTTGGGGGAACAGATAAGGAAAAATCCAGTGAGACCAAGTGTAACTGTACGGCGAATAAAGGCACGGTTGACGTGGTCAGCAGCAAACAGAAACCCAGGTCCCCGAGGTGGTGCAGAAAGGGCTAGACAAGGGTGTATGTTGTAAAAAGAGAAGAATTTAACCATTCCTATAGGCATAATAATAGCAAAACATAAAGAGGCGGAAAAAGAAATCAAGAAATATATGAAGAAATGGCATGACCGGACAAGAGGGGAGTTGCAGTGGCCCGAAGGAGGGACATTTAATGAATAAAAGTGCAGAAAGATTAAGGCTAGGATAGAATGCTGGGGAGAAGTAAAAAAGGAGAACAGTGACAAAACAAAAAGAAAGTGGGAAATCCTAGGATGGTTCGAGAAGGAAGGCAGTGTAGCGAAATTTACAAAAGGGGGCATTACTATGCATTATTCTTTTCCACTAGAATAATGTAATGGATCAACTTTAAACGTGAAACGAAACAGAACATAAGTGCACGCTTGGATTCAACGCACCTTTTTAAAGGAGGCGAGTTTTACAGCGTGCCCGCGTTATCTACCAGAATGTGTAGTAACTCGGATGAATCTGCAACGTTTAAAATAATATTCTCCACCAGTTACAATTCATGTAACAAATAAAAAAAAGATGTTTAACACGTTTAAATGTATTCTCCAATTTATGTAAGGAATTAGCTCGAATGGCGTGAAATATATCTATATATCTAATCAACGCGTGTTGTGACCAGTTATAAATATACATCAGCCATGAAAGGGAATTCATGTAGGTGCACATATACATATAGATAATTAACTACAACGGATTATAATTAATTATGACTATGTATGTGGCCTAGATCAGCTTTATGAACTCTAAAGAGTGAGTTTATCCTTCTGGCCAGGACGAATTAACTCACAAAGTTTGTCATTAAAGATAGAGCGGGTAATCGATCTTATGCAGTATTTAATTGACTCATCCCGTCAACAAAACAGAGAAAATCAAGCGTGGGATAATAGATTTTAATAGCTATATGTGACTATGGATACACACGACTAACTCTAAGCAAAACATACATATATACACATCTATATACAGGGAGAGAAAAGGGATAGAGAGAAAGTGATGAAAGAAAGGGAAGCAGACAAAAACACAACTAATTAGCCTTTTTCAGAACCAGCACGAACTTAATTCTCCTGTAACACAGGGGTCCAATCTTAAACGCAGATATAGATCATTAACTATACTTGCATAGCCTCAAGGTTGAGAGTTTGTGCGAGGTCATGTAGAGTTCGCTGGTTCGTTGTTGTTTGGAAAGGCGTGAGCCCGGAGGTAGTTGCGTCTTGTGTCCAGAGAGAGAGAGATCCTGGCTTCCTCTTCCCGGGGCACGTGGCCCCGGGGGAGAGAAACCGGAAGAAGTGAAGTTGAGAAGTGAAGTCAAACTCTGGAGTCTAACTCTCAAATCCGCCTGAAGTGAGCGTGGTGTTGTTTTAAAAACAACACCAACGCACACGCCTCTTTGGGCTATGGGCCAATCAGGAAGTTGGGTTTGCATGTCCGGATGACTCTCTTTGTCTGGTCTCGGACCCTAATTTAAATGTCGAGGGAGGAGCCGGTCTATACCGTGTTATAAATGAAATTAAAGGAAAAACATGAAACGATGTATCCCATTGCAATGTGATATGCATAATCAATCCGGGTATCTCGAGACGATTAACTACATACCAAATTCAATGGATTTGTAAAGAATATTACAAATAAAACCTGGTTACAGACATTTAAAATGATATGCCAGATTAAACTATCTAAAGTCATTACGGTTAGTTACATAAACACACAATACATGTAAACAAAATAACATCACACTATTTAGACATGGAATAATTACATATAATTACACATTACATTGAAGAGAGAGGGATTTCTCCATTGTGTGTGTAAGGTAAGCGTGGGTGTGTGTGTGTGTGTGTGTGTGTGTGTGTGTGTGTGTGTGTGTGTGTGTGTGTGTGTGTAAGGTAAGTGTGTGTGTGTGTGTGTGTGTGTGTGTGTGTGTGTGTGTGTGTGTGTGTGTGTGTGTGTGTGTGTGTGTGTGTGTGTGTGTCGTAAACCGAGATTAGATTAGAGATTTACGGACCCCTTGGTCGGGAGTTTTGGTGGACCCCTGCTGACGAACTAATCATGAAGTTTCCCAGACGTTCAGTCATCAAAGGTTTCTTTTATTGCAGGGGTAAGTCCTGTGTGGGTCCCAGAGAGACTTTTTGCATCCTAAAGGTGCATCTGGTCAAAGGAGGCCTCTCGGGGTTACTCTATGTTTAGTTTGGGTTAATTTAGAAATCAGTTTGAGCATAGATCATACGCTACAGCAGAGAGAGAAGGGAAGCACAGGAGAAAAGGAAAAAGGAAAAAGTACGTGAGAGAATTGCAGAACAGAAGGAAAAAGGGACAGAGATGGGAGCCCCACCAGCGGAGTTGAGTGAGGAGCACGTCAGGCCACCACCCTACAATGAGAGCTATCAGCCTGGGGCATTGATGAAGGAAGGTTGGTGGGCAAGCTAAGCAACATAGAAGAACAGGCAAGTTACGCGGAAGAAAAACTGTTGGAGTCACTTGGCGAAACGGAAAAGCATGTAAAATTTGCAGAGGAAAAATTGCTGGGGACCCTAACTGAAGTGGAAGGGCAAGCAAGTCATACAGGAGAGAAGCTGTGAGAAGTGGAAGCATTGGCGAGAAGAAAAATGGATGAGCTAGACGCAAGACTGCGGCAGATGGAACTGTGAAGATCAGGGGACGCAGCAGCAGAAGCAGTGCACCACAGATGATCGGGGGAAGGAGAAGGGACGACAGTGGAACTGTGGCACCTGAGAGAGCAGATCAAAGAACAGGGAGAAGTGATAAAGGGTCTCCTTCAGCGTAGCCCCAGCAGGGAAAAAGGACTGGAGGCCCCGCTCCAACAAAGAAAAGGGGGAGGAAAGCCGCAAAGAAAAGACCCCACCTGTCCGAGGGTACCCAAGAGTGACACGCTCAGGAAGGAAGGAAGGAAAAACACAACGCGAGGTGGAAGATGGAGAAGAGACAGAAGACTTAGAGCTGCACAAAGCGCAACTGGGGGAACTGGCTATGAATAAGCAAGAAAACCAGAAATAAAAGAGAAAGGAGAAAACGGATGGAGCCATGATGCAGGTGGCAGTGATGGTGGCAGCCACACCGATTCAGGTGGCTCCACCACCAGCCGGAGGTCCCCAAGTGCCAGTGACAACCCAGCCACAGACTCCTGTTATGTATCAGCCACAAATGCAGACAATGCTGAATCCAGCTTCTTATTCACAGCTTCTTATTGACACTATCCATTCCCCTTAAAAACACGACGCTTCCATGTTTGTAGCCTCTTATTCACGCTCAACTTAGGGACCATGTGCTTTTTCTCTTTTTTTCACATTTTTAATGGCTCGTGTTGCTTTTGTGGCTGTTTTCAGAATAAAAGAATAATCAATTATTTTTCGATGCAAATAACACTGATATATCAGTGAAAATGGACATAAAAAATTTAAAGGCACATACAATATAATTACAGTATTATTTAATTACTGAACGTGTCATCATCTCAACTTCAAGCCCATGTAATTTTTCTCTTATTCACGTTTTTTAGGTGCCCTGTTACTATTGTGTCTATTTTTAAAAAGAATAATAAACTATTTTGAAATGTATATAACACCAAGATATCAGTGAAAATGACTGTAAGAATATTAAGGCACATAAAATATAATTACATCATTCTTTAACTATTGTATATGTCATCATTTGATTAATGAATCAACTGCATTAATGAATCAACTGAATTTAAAAAAAAAAAAAAAAATTCAAACAATTGTTACAAATTTCAATATCCCGAGGTAACTAGAGATTGTCAGCTCCAGCTTGGATCCTCTTATGAAGACTTCACATGACCCAACACATTTGAATAGATGACACCTACCCCTCCAAGGACTCCAGAACATCAACTCGGGAGAATTATACAAACTTATCAAGATGTCATTGCTTTAAAATGTACATTCATTTTGCTTAAATGCATATATGATATTTGTAAATACTGTAATTTGTAGCATTTTCTAACTGTACTTACTGATATCATCTCATAAAAGACTATTGTGGTTTTATAACATGGAAACATGCATTTTCTGTAAAGGGTTTTGCGGCAAACGTCCGCAAAACATTAATTGACAATTAAGAAATAAACATTGCCTAATAATTAGATTATTTATGCATGGTTTATTACAACAGGTAATAGAGTGCAGCCAGTCGAGTAACTTGGTTATAGCTTCGACTATTGTAGCACTTGTACTACTTATATTCTACACAACATTTATTAAGTTATGACATACATAAAATTGAAAAGGTTCGATTGGCTACTATACTTAATTGTCTTTAATTGTCTTGCTTTAATTGTCTCTTTACGTAAACAGTCCGATATAGGTTCTGCTGTACAGACCTGACTTTCTCTTACTGTGCCTAGCAGTTTTCTTCCCTGAAAGTCAACGTATCACTCACTCAATCATCCAAAATTAATAAGGAACAGTTACAACAAATAAAGGAAGGAAGAGAGGATGAATTAAAGAAATAAATAATTGTTATTACTTAATGTTAACTCTGAGGATACATAATAGATAACTGTCCAACATTAGTTGTCATTTCATGTCTTGATTACTGTTGTTTAAAGAATGATGCCATTGTAGGGAAAATCAGCTGTTTGGGGTAATTTGATATATTCTCCACCATTTTACGTAAGTAAAAATTAGTTGTTTAGATTGAGCTATCTTTATTCTCCTCCAAATATGTAGGAGAGATTAACAGATCAGCTTGTAAAGGGAAATTTGGCTAATTTAGTATTGCTGATCAACTATTCGTCTTGCGATAAGTTGAACTTAGTGTATTCATTAATTATGCATTAGATATTATCTCCGCAGCCACCGGCAATAATATCCTAAACACAGTGAAATATTATTTTAAGAGCATGTAGCAGAATCGTAATTCAAGGCAATAGACACTTGTAAGCAATAAGAACATGTATATTTAAGAACAGATGAGAACTATTCTATGGCATAGAATCTAATCTAACATATAAACACACGCAGGCACGCACACACACACACACACACACACACACACACACACAAACACACACACACACACACACACACGCATACAAACGGGTGATAATGTAGAGTGTCTAGCGTTGCATGCTATTTCACAGACCATGATCTGAATGAACCATCAACTTATTAATTTATCTTCACTTCCTTTAGAAGGGCTTAAATTTATTATAGGCACCATATTAGCTAGATTCTGGGGTATTGCGCTTGCCTTTGAATAGCTGTGTTGAAGGGATTTACTCGTTACATCAGTGGTCTGGCCAGTGTCGAGAGGCGTCTCAGAAGACCAATCAGAATGCTGAGTGGAATGAAGGCGGGAGGTTTGAAAAGCAGACGGCGGCTCTCGCTGGGTCCCCAGGCCGAGGTAAACGTGATCTGATCTCCCTGACGTTGATTGGGGAGAATTCTCCGATGACTCTGGAGACCCTCCGCCGACTCCGTCCTTCCAAGCATTCCAAGAAGACTGCCAAAAAAGCCAAGAAGCAAAATATATGATAGAGAGAGAGAGTTTCCTCTTGTGTTCTTAGAATTTTAACACTGTCTGGGCTAGTCCAGCCCAGAGTGCTTCCTCCAATCAACATTGTCTTTGGGCGGGGTGTTAGCCAGATTCTCCATCTATTATGCTAATCAGTCCATTGTCCCTGCAGATGAGTGGTTCCACACTTTTCAATGTGTGGATTAAACTTTGTCCTGAAATATTGCATGTACATACCAGAACAACCTACACAAATTTCCTTACTCTTATTGTTAGGTCGCGCTACGAGCGTGACTACAATTCCCAGCAGGCACAGCAGCCTACAAATATGGCCGCCACGGACTATACTCCCCAGAGCACTCCCTCACTCCCACGCTCACAATCACCCGCCTTCTGATGATGCACACCTGTAAGCAATCTCAAGTGCAATATAAAAGAACTATCACTTTAAACTTCCGGCGCAAAGTATTTGTGCATTCTTTGTATCTGACATTTACCAAGCCTTTATTCTCTGACGGATTATCTCTGGTTTACGAACTTTGCTTGTATTTAACGGATTTTGGTTATTTGTCTCTGCCCTTGGACTGTCTATTTGGTGTTTATGGAACTTTTGCTACGTTTGTGGATTTTGTCTGTTGCTCTGCCTCTGATTACTCTGTTTGCCCGTGATACTGAACACTGCCTGTTTATTGACCATTCTTCTGCCTCACGTTTTGGAACTGTTGATATTTATCCTTATAATACAAATAAAGCATCGAAAGTACTCTGCACTTGCATCCAGTCAACTGTGCATTTCATAACACTTATGATTTAGGAAATCACTCAATGAACACATACATACCAAACAAGACATGTTTGACTATACTTAAAGTACTATACTTAATATTAAAACACAATGATCCACCTAGGGCTACTATACTCATACGTGCTAAATGGAACAATTAGTGGCAACTTAATGGTGATACACATGAAGAAAATAGAACAACACATGGTAGAAAATAGGTGATTGCATTTGTTCAAAGATGTATTAATTTCCACAGTCATTGCTCCTGGTAGGCGCCGATTAATCTGATTGTGGAATGCGTGAACCCTTGTGTAGACTTTTCCTGAGGGAGCAGAAGGTCTCATTCCTTTCTTCCAGAATTTATTGGCCTTAATGGTGAGAATCTTTGGACTTATCTGCTGAGTAAGCAATCTGGTCTGGCCCAAAGGTCTAAATCACTGCATTTGAGAGCAGTTTCTGTGGTCGAGAGGGTTCAGCCCTGGGTCAGGGAGGCCTTTAACACTCGCCATGTTGTTTGCAGAATTGCTTGAGATAAGGCAGATGCACAAGCTGGATTTAAGTGGCTCCTCAGTGTCTGGGTGTAGATTCCTTGTTTTATGGCTACTTGAGTGGAGACATTTTGGTCCAGAGTTTCTTGTGGGTTCTCTGGCTGAGAAGGTCCACTGTTTTATTTCTTCTGGTTTTCATTTTGTGAATTATATGATGCTGCTTGTGCTGAGGTGCTACACCATATTTAGTTTTTTCTTGCATTTTTTAATTAAATATCCTTATCTGTGGTTGTCAGAGGTTCAAAGTGTTTGGAAAGGTATGTGTTTATATCTTTAAATTGTTTTTTTTGTAATTCATTTGTCTTTGTAATTATTGTTTGTAATGCTGTCTTATCATAACCGCAATGTATCGTAACTGTAATGTCTTTTTAACAGAATCAATATGTATCTGTAAGCAAGAAAGAAATTCTAACAGAAGTGTTTCACTGATACCCCTTACCAAGACAATATTTTCTGGGGACAACTATGTCAATCATCTATCCCGAACAATTTTAATATCAGAAAGAGACTCCACAAGATCACACTACATATTAAGGTAAGTAAATGGCCATTGTACACATGGCCATTTCCTGAGGCAAGTACTGCAAAGTACTTTAAAAACAAATCTTGAATTACAATTTCTTTGTTTTAATTAACAGTGACTCACTGTCACGACTCCCCCTCGTGCTGATCGCGGAAGCGAACCGTGTGAGCAGCGCACTTCCGGATTCAGTGACATTGACTCTGTTTACTTCTCCACAGGTGTTTTGTATTTCTGTCCTGTCTCCGCCACTATATTGTTATTGGTTCCATTCCTATTCTGTCTCAGCTGTTTTGTGTTAACCACTGATTATGTTTGTGTATTTAAACCCCATGTGTTTAGTTGCGAAGTATTAGCACAGTTTCCTTAGTGTTCTGTCTCTTACCAAGACTTTTGATCTTGTTTCCCGTTTTCTGGTTTTGATCCTGTTTCTGCCTCGTGTTTTTTGATTCTTGCCTCGCCCCGTTTATGTTGTTTGTAGATCGCCTGACCCACACTTGTTCTCGACCATGATATCTGCCTTACATTCTGGAATTGTTTGCCTGTGTTCCTAAGATACTGACTGTTCCTAATAAACTGACTTTATACTGCATTTGCATCCGTCTTCACCTCCATCACCCACAAAACCTGACACTCAGTTTTCATCTACAACTTACATATGCAAATGTAAACATTACAAAGTACTCTGATGCTGATCCTGTTTGACTGTAATCAGTGTATTTATCTGGAAATTGTATTTTTAAAAATCTTTTTCCTAAATAGGCTGAGTATTCCAGTCCAGTGGAATCTCTATCAGATAAACAGCTATATTGTGGCTGCAAGCTGCCAAATACCTTAGGACCATATGCTCAGTGTGATAAATGTAAAGACTGGTTTCACCCAAGGTGTGTGGGATTCAAGAGCATTGAAGACATAGCACTGATTTCACCATGGCTGTGTCCTGACTGTTCTATAAAAAAGATAACAAGACCATTATGGAGGACTAAGTTTTCTTTTGGGAACCCTGATTCACCTCAGTGTTATGACATTGTAGAAGCATTGGAAGAGGAAGAGGAAGAAAAACAAGAACAGGTTAAACAGTGCCCCGCTGAATTTCAGTTAAAACTGTCACAAGACGAGTGGAACAAAATAAAACTAACCCAAAGAGGAGGCTACAGAATCCTGCAACATGGCTGGACAGACAGCATATCAGAGAAAATAGGTCAGATGATCAACTGTGTTCTGGCTTTCTCATATAATAAAGCCATTCAATCTCAGTCAAGAAAGAGTCTGTGTCCATACTGGTATGGAAAGGCCAGTTGTAAATTTCCAGGATGTGCCAATTTTGATCTATACATATAGGAAGAACCTGACAAAAATGCAGACTATTTTGGTTAATGTGACAATGTCTGGCCAAATAGATCACTCCAAAGGCCTTACATTTTGAAGGCTCACAAGCAGTAGTGAAAGTGAAGCATTGAAGGTGAAGCTGAGAGAATTTACACCAATGCACCTTCACACCAAAAAACTTGCTGCTGCAGATGAACAAAAATTAGTTGCGGGAAACACCACAAAGTCCCTCTACTCACAGTTCTGCAAAAAATCTCAAGTGAGAGCAATCTTGAGAATAGAATGGACACAAATCCATATTTCAGGACTGTGTTAAAATTCAGAAAGAACAAGACTTGAAACAAAATTTCAGTCCTCTACAGCATCAGTATGTACAGTTCGTGGCAATTTCCCCTTTCATTACCCACATGTACACAACTGATCAACTCCAACTACTAAGAAATATGCAGAAGAAAAACACTCCTGTACCTTGATGCTACAGGTTCTGTTGTGGCCAAACCTGAAGACTGCAAAAGTGTTCTCTATTATGCACTTTGCTTAATAATGCTTTGAAACACCAATTTTAATTTAAAATTCAAACAAAACAGAGAAGCCCTAATCAGTATTTTCAATGAAAAACAGGCACAATATTATTCATATAATAATAATAATAATAATAATAATAATAATAATAATAATAATAATAATAATAATAATAATAATAATAATGTTATTATTAATGTGTTATAATTTTAAAAATATTGTGATAACAAAAGAAATTGTTTTGTGAAACTTAACCATAATTTTTGTTTTGTATATACAGACAACAGCCATAATAGATAGAGTGGACACTGTACTGGGCCGTAAAAAGACAGACTTTGAAAAACTTTCATGTAATTTAGACACGTGAGGTATTTTTTTTCCTTTTTTACTTATCTTATTGCATTTTGTGTGAAGAACAGTTAATGCTATGTCACACTTCCTTTATATTCTGAAGGTAGCCCTGTTCATCCTGAGAAAACTGGAGGCATTTAACCACTATCAAGCGGAAAAGGCTTTTTTAAGTCACGTTTTTTTTTTTTTTTTAAGGTAAGGCTACTTTATGAAAATGGTGTAAACATGACCTAACAATCATGAAAATATTAAGTAGTTATGTATTAGATTTACTTAGAAGCAAGTACCCAATACATTGTTTTTATAACAAGCAAAAGTTGTTTGTTTTAAAGGGCTAGCTTTTGCCATTGCTGGTCACTTGTCATGAGATTTTCTGTCTATCACAGTGAATCATTACTAGAACATTACCTTAACTTGTAGACTAATACATAGCCAATGTACAGTACATTTGTGCATAAAAAGTGTGGATAAAACTTTGTTACATCACATGAGCGTAAAGCTAACACTAATTACATTAATTTCTTCATTAGGTGAAGAATAAAGATATACAGGAGAGATTGTAATTTCCTTCTGTTCCTATAACATGGAAATTATGAACACAAAGGAATATACAGCCATCATCATGACAAGACAATACACTGTTCATGTACCCTTTAAAATAACATGGGATTTTACTACAAAGTGAATGCTGAATATACTAATGATATGGTTTAAAACATTTTACAGAAACTGGTCTCAAATGAGACATCTGAGTGTTACACAGAGTGAATGTCCAATAAATATTATAAATAAATACTTACATGAATAAATAAATAAATGAACAAATAAATAAATAAATGTGTGTTATTGTGATAATGTGAGGTACTTCAAGTGTTTCCTATCATAGACACCAGTATAGAAAGAGACTTAGAGTCAAACATTCAATCAGTTGAGTTTAAATTAGGAATGAAGTAATGAAGTAAAGATTTTTTCACATTCTACAATTCTGCAATAGCCAAATTAGCACTGGTAATGCATTTATGATATGAGCCATAACTTCAGTCACCGTTGTGTTATTAAAGACACACATTGCTTGTTACATCAGTTAATGGTTAAAGACATAAAATGGGCAGTTGTTGTAGATTTTTGATAAAAACCATTGTGCCAATTAGTTTTTGACTCATTAAAAAGCCAAAAACTATAATAAAATATGAGGGGCTTAGCACCACCCTTTCAGTTTTATAATGGTACACCTACTTCTGTTTTACTAATTGCATGATGATCTGGGCTGATTATTCCATGCATTCAAAAATATCTGGCCAAAAATATTGCCAAAAATATGCCATATACTTGATATTTTGGGTTTCATAGAGATACCATCTAATTACACAATTTCATAAAGTTGTCATGTATAATAAAGTAATATAATCACAAAAACCTTAGTGAACCATGAAAATAAATTAATTACTTTGGTTCATGCTGGACAAAAATGTATTTTCAGTCCTTCAAATGAAATAGTTATAGATTCTTCTGCACCATGGATTATGCCAGAAAAAATTTAAAGGCAGTTGAGATATAGCACCTCCAAATGGGCCAACACTGCAGTGGTTTCTTTCAACTGTATTGTCACATATTTCAACTTGATGGGCATATAACTTCAAAATGCACAGTAGAAATGGCTGAAATTCTACATAGAGATAGTCAAGCACACTGGGTATTTGGCCCTATTGAAATTTTCAATGCACACTTAAAGACATTTGATATATAGCTCCTCCAAATAGGCCACCACTGCAATGGCTCTTTCAAACTGTGCCACATCACAAATACTGAAGTTTGTTATAAAGGGTAACTTAACATTACATCAAAAACCTTTAATAAACCATGAAGATAAATGAATTACTTTGGTAAATGCTGGACAAAAATGCATTTTCAGTTCTACAAATCCGATTGTTATAGATTATTCAGCACCTTGGATAGCGACAGAAAACCCTTTAGTCTACTGTAACATACTTCAAATTTTTGGGTCCATAACGTAAAAATGCTACAGTAAAAATGTCTGAACATTTACAAAGTAACAGTCAAGTGCCCTGGGAATAAGGCCTTATTGGAACTTTAAACACACCCTCAAAGGCAGCTTAGATATAGTGCCTCCAATTGGGCCAATAATGCAATGTTCTCCTGTTACTGTATTGTCATATATGTCAACTTTATGGGTCCATAACTTAGCACCTTGGATAGCGACAGAAAACCCTTGAGTCTACTGTAATATACTTCAAATTTTTGGGTCCATAACTTAAAAATGCTACAGTAAAAATGTCTGAAAATTTGCATGGTAACAGTCATGTGCCCTGGGAATAAGGCCTTATTGGGGCCATGGGTCATGTGAAGTCTTCATAAGAGGATCCAAGCTGGAGCTGGCATAATTTCCAGTTACCTCGGGATATTGAAATTTATAACAATTGTTTGAATTATTATTTTTTTAATTCAGTTGATTCATTAATGCAGTTGATTCATTAATCAAATGATGACATATTCAATAATTAAAGAATGATGTAATTATATTTTATGTGCCTTAATATTCTTACAGTCATTTTCACTGATATCTTGGTGTTATATACATTTCAGAATAGTTTATTATTCTTTTCTAAAAATAAACACAATAGTAACAGGGTGCCTAAAAAAGCGTGAATAAGAGAAAAATTACATGGGCTTGAAGTTGAGCTGATGACACGTTCAGTAATTAAATAATACTGTAATTATATTGTATGTGCCTTTACATTTGTAATGTCCATTTTCGCTGATATATCAGTGTTATTTGCATCTAAAAATAATTAATTATTCTTTTATTCTGAAAACAGCTACAAAAGCAACACGGGCCACTAAAAAACGTGGAAAAAAAGAGAAAAACCACACGGTCCCTAAGTTGAGCGTGAATAAGAAGCTACAAACGCGGAAGCGTCACATTTTTTAAAGGGGAAAGGATAGCATTAATAAGAAGCTGCGAATAAGAAGCTGGATTCAGCCTCATTTCAGGTGGCTCCACCACCAGCTGGAGGTCCCCAAGTGCCAGTGACAACCCAGCCACAGGCTCCTGTTATGTATCAGCCACAAATGCAGGCCATGTATCAACCACAAGCCCAAAATGTTTACCAGAATCTGGCGATGACAGGAGGGTACCCTATGGGGACCCCTTACCCCCAGCAAATGCGAGGATGGGGACCAAGCAGAGGCTGGGGAAGAGGAAATGCCCCAATGCAATGAAACCCCTGGACAACAGGAGCACAAGGAGGAGGATGTTGGAGCTGCAGCGACCCAGGACATGTGAAACAAGATTGCTCTCACCTACATTATGAGAGACAGGGAGGAAGTATGGGACCAAGAGGATGGCAGCCCTCTGCAGCAGGACCACAAGGTGGTGGAAATTGGGGAGGATAGTGGATGGGATCGGGGTACCAGAATCAAGCCCTAGTTCCATCTGGGGGCAACCCGATGGGGCCTGCCCCGGAAGGACAATGAAGAGGCCCGGAGAAGCCTGAGGGGGAGCTAGTGCAGTGTGCCACCTCACTGCACCCAGCACAAGAACCAATGATCAAGGTGGTAAATGGCACCGTTCCTGGTGGATACAGGGGCAACATTCACAAGCATAGGAAAAGAAGGCTCTGGGCTCCCCCTCTCTTGTAAAACAATAAAGACTGTAGGCTTCTCGGGAAAAACACAAACATTATGATTTACAGAGCCTCACTGGATAACAGTGGAAGGAATTACTGTACAAGCAGCATTACTCTTTTCAGAAGACACACCAGCTAACCTCCTGGGAAGAGATGTGCTATGTAAACTAGGAGCAAAAATTCACTGTGGACCCAAAGTTGTGTGTGTGACACTTCCAGAATTGCTGGCACAACAGTATGTATTGATGGAAAAAAATGAAATACAGTGCACACTGGACAAAGTATACTGACTGGAAGTCAATGAAAATAATGTCAAGATTATGGAAGGACTTCCAAGAATGGAAACCATGGCTGTCTCACGTACACCCTGACTGCAGATAAGCCAGAGACCCATGGCACTGCACTCTAAAGTATGATGAGGGGGGACAAGAGGCAGAGTATGAGTCCCTGTGGGAAGAGCATGTGGAAGGACAAAGGCATGACATCAAAGTAATTGACATAATAATAGGGCCACAAGGAATAGCGGCCCAGGTGGACTTGCCATGCAAAGTGGAGAACTGGTACCAGCTGCCAAACGCTGCACCTCATGTCTCTCTGACAATCGGGAAAAAATTTTAATCCAAAGATCTAGGGCCAATGATGAGGGAGGCTAATGAAGTAAGGACGTGGGAACCCACTGGGAACCCAAACATAAGCACATCAGGAGATAGGAAATACCTCAGGATAAAGCGAGAAACGGTAGAGCCAGTGGTAGCAACACACATGCTGGTGAGCCAGAAGACCAAAATACAACTAAGGGTGGAGGTAGAGGTAGAGATGCCCCAAAGGGCGGAAAAGCAGGAACTCACCGAACTGGAACTGGTAGCGCAGGCATTAGAGGGAATCCCAGAACAACTCTGGACAAAACATCAGATGGATGTAGGGCTAGTAAAATCAGCAGGGTTAGTGAAAATTCAAATAAAACCGAATGCCCAATTGCCGTACCAATGGCAGTATTCGATCTCCCAGCAGGCAGAAGAAGGGATAGGGCCAATGATAAAAGGGTTAGTGGAGGCAGGAGTTCTAATAGGCTTAAGACATGTGGCACGTGTCTCTCCGCTTCACGTGTCCAACAGGTTTGCTCTCCTTAGTGAAGCACCCGCTGAGAAACCTGAAAGAGCTCTGGTTATAGGAGACTCTATCTTAAGGCACGTGAAATTAGCTAGGCCTTTAGGGGCCCCAGCAGCTTTAATTAGGTGTATACCGGAAGCCAGGGCACCGGACATAGCAGGTAATCTTAGGGTCTTTGGCAAGCACAAGTTTTCAAAGATAGTTATTCATGGAGGAGCTAATGATATACACCTTAGTTAGTCAGAGGTTACTAAGAGTAATGTTGTAGAGGTGTGTAAATTAGAAAAGGTGATGTCCGATGCAATAATATGCTCTGATCCCATCCCAATGCGGTTTGGCGATGTAGCTCACAGCAGGTAATGGTCGCTGAACTGTTGGATGTCCAGGTGGTGCTCCGAAAACAATGTGGGATTTATAGATAATTGGAGTAGTTTTGAGGGCAAGGCTGGCCTGTTAGGGCGGGATGGTATCTATCCCTCTCGGGAAAGTGCTGCTCTCATTTCTTGCAGCATAGCACATAGTCTCAGAACAGGCCTAGTTAACTGTTGACAATCCAGAGCCAAGGCCAGGGAGCAGACAAGCAGGCTAAATTGACCGTCTGCTAGCTGCACTGAGTCATCACCTAGGTTCCACAATATCGAGACTGTGTCTGTTCCCCGACACAAAAAAATATGTAGAAATTTTCAGAAAGTTTGTTATAGTAACCTAATTAACATAAAATTAGACCATACTGAATGCACAGCCAGCACCTTTGATCTGAAGCTAGGACTACTAAGTATTAGATCTCTTACCTCTAAAGCACTTATTGTTAATGAAACCATTACTGATCAGGAGTTTAATATAATGTGTTTAACAGAAACACGGATTAGACTAAATGAGTATATAGCATTAAATGAAGCCAGTCCTCCTGGATACAGTTATTTACATCAGCCCCATCTAACTGGCAGAGGAGGAGGTGTCGCACTCATTTATAATGATAATCTAGGTGTCACACAAAAACCTAGCCATAACTTCAACTCATTTGAAGTTCTTCATACTAGTATAACATATCTAGCCACAAAAAATAAGTCTACCGATTCGATTCCACTCATTATTATTTAGAGACCCCCACGGCCATATTCTGAGTTCCTTGGAGAATTTGCAGATTTTATCTCAACATGGTGGTTTCTGAAGACAAAATATTAATTGTTGGTGACTTTAATATTCATTTTGTTAACCTGGAAGACCCTCTGAGGACAGCAGTTGTGTCTATTCTAGATTCAGTAGGGGTCAATCAGAATGTAATAGGACCCACTCATAATGGGGGTCACACTCTTGACATTATACTAACATATGGATTAAACATAGAAAATATAGTCACATTTCCGCAGTCTGAAGCTATCTCAGATCATTATCTCATCTCATGTAAATTGGGTATTGATCATAATATATGCACCTTGCCACGCTACTGTCAAACATACTTTTACATCACCTACTGCACAGAGTTATCCGCTAAGATTCGATCACTGTCTGATCCCAAAGAACTTGATCACGCAACTGAATGCTTAGAGTCAATGTTCTGCTACATGCTAAATAAAGTAGCTCCACTTAAAAGAAAAATAATTAGAGAGAAAACGCTAGCACCCTCGTATAATGATCACATACAGGTGCATCTCAATAAATTAGAATGTCGTGGAAAAGTTTGTTTATTTCAGTAATTCAACTCAAATTGTGAAACTCGTGTATTAAATAAATTCAGTGCCACAGACTGAAGTAGTTTAAGTCTTTGGTTCTTTTAATTGTGATGATTTTGGCTTACATTTAACAAAAACCCACCAATTCACTATCTCAACAAATTAGAATACTTCATAAGACCAATAAAAAAAACATTTTTAGTGAATTGTTGGCCTTCTGGAAAGTATGTTCATTTACTGTACATGTACTCAATACTTGGTAGGGGCTCCTTTTGCTTTAATTACTGCCTCAATTCGGCGTGGCATGGAGGTGATCAGTTTGTGGCACTGCTGAGGTGGTATGGAAGCCCAGGTTTCTTTGACAGTGGCCTTCAGCTCATCTGCATTTTTTGGTCTCTTGTTTCTCATTTTCCTCTTGACAATACCCCATAGATTCTCTATGGGGTTCAGGTCTGGTGAGTTTGCCGGCCAGTCAAGCACACCAACACCATGGTCATTTAACCAACTTTTGGTGCTTTTGGCAGTGTGGGCAGGTGCCAAATCCTGCTGGAAACTGAAATCAGCATCTTCAAAATGCTGGTCAGCTGAAGGAAGCATGAAGTGCTCCAAAATTTCTTGGTAAACGGGTGCAGTGACTTTGGTTTTCAAAAAACACAATGGACCAACACCAGCAGATGACATTGCACCCCAAATCATCACAGACTGTGGAAACTGAACACTGGACTTCAAGCAACTTGGGCTATGAGCTTCTCCACCCTTCCTCCAGACTCTAGGACCTTGGTTTCCAAATGAAATACAAAACTTGCTCTCATCTGAAAAGAGGACTTTGGACCACTGGTCAACAGTCCAGTTCTTCTTCTCCTTAGCCCAGGTAAGATGCCTCTGACGTTGTCTGTGGTTCAGGAGTGGCTTAACAAGAGGAATACGACATCTGTAGCCAAATTCCTTGACACGTCTGTGTGTGGTGGCTCTTGATGCCTTGACCCCAGCCTCAGTCCATTCCTTGTGAAGGTCACTCAAATTCTTGAATCGATTTTGCTTGACAATCCTCATAAGGCTGCGGTTCTCTCGGTTGGTTGTGCATCTTTTTCTTCCACAATTTTTCCTTCTACTCAACTTTCTGTTAACATGCTTGGATACAGCACTCTGTGAACAGCCAGCTTCTTTGGCAATGAATGTTTGTGGCTTACCTAGTGAACCAAACTGAGAGACCATTTTGAAGGCTCAGGAAACCTTTGCAAGTGTTTTGAGTTGATTAGCTGATTGGCATGTCACCATATTCTAATTTGTTGAGATAGTGAATTGGTGGGTTTTTGTTAAATGTGAGCCAAAATCATCACAATTAAAAGAACCAAAGACTTAAACTACTTCAGTCTGTGGCATTGAATTTATTTAATACACGAGTTTCACAATTTGAGTTGAATTACTGAAATAAACGAACTTTTCCACGACATTCTAATTTATTGAGATGCACCTGTATGTACCTTAAAACAGACCACTTGACAATTAGAACGTAAATGGCGTCAAACCAAATTGGTAGTAGCAGTAGGAGCATAAACAAACTCCAGTTATGAATGGACTCCAGAATGCAGCTGCAAGAGTCCTTACTAGAACCAGAAGATATGACTTCATCACTCCTATCTTATCCACACTGCATTGGCTCCCAGTGAAATTTCACATTGATTATAAAATACTACTGTTGGCCTATGAAGCTATAAATGATCTCGTGCCACAGTACCTAAGCGAACTTTTGGTCTTTTATGATCCGCCATGCCTACTTCGATCAAAAGGTGCAGGCTATTTGCTGGTACCTCGAATAGTGAAGGCTACAGCAGGGGGAAGAGCTTTCTCTTACAAAGCCCCACAGTTATGGAACAGCCTTCCAATTAGTGTTCGGGACTCAGACACAGTCTCATTGTTTAAGTCCAGGCTGAAAACATATTTCTTTAGTCAAGCTTTTTCTGAATAGTTTTTTTCCTAGGTAAAGGAGCAGATCTAGAGGTCTCACAGGCATAGTGTGTTATGGTGAACTGGGATGTTTGGATGCTGTCACCCCCCCACTTTCATGCGTTTCACAAGTGGCTGGCTGCCTTATGTCCCAGGGAGCCCTCATGTCTGTGTTACCTTCTGGCTCTCCCTTTTAGTTATGCTATCATAGCTAGTCTTGCCAGAGTCCCTGCTTGCTGCTTGCACTCACACAAAGTACACTGTCCTTAAACATTACGGGACAATAAGCACACCTAATAATCTCTCTCTCTCTCTCTCTCTCTCTCTCTCTCTCTCTCTCTCTCTCTCTCTCTCTCTCTCTCTTTCTGTTGAGCTACACTTGATACTCCTGAGATGCTAGTTATCCTGACCCCTTCTGCTCTCCGGACCTGCCTGATCCATCCTGATGCCCTAGTTCTGGTTGGAGTTCTCATCAATTGGAAGTCACATGCTGCTGCTGAGGATGGCCCCACATGGTGCAGCCTAAAGATCATTGAGATTACTGAGGATGGTACCACTTAAAAACCATAAAGATGGCTTTGGACCTCAATTTATATGAACATTTATGCTATGATGGCTAGGACTACAATTGCCACAAACAGTTTTGCACTCAAGTCTGAGTCAAGTGAACAGTGGGGAAGTTCAATAAAACAGTCTTCATGTAAAAACTGTAATGAATTTTCCTGGTTACAAACTGCTATTTGACCATGTAGTATTGGCACATTTATAACGGGGATTTATTTATTTATAATTGCACTATCCGGTGTCACCCAGATGAGGATGGGTAACCTTTTGAGTCTGGTGCCTCTCAAGATTTCTCAGGGAGTTTTTCCTTGCCTCCGTCGCCTCTGGCTTACTCATTGGGGATAAATTTGTAAATTTAAAATTTACATCCTGAGTTTATATATTTCTGTAAAGCTGCTTTGGGACAATGACCATTGTTAAAAGCGCTATACAAATAAAATTGAATTGAATTTAATTTAATTTAATTAATCCCGGCAAAAAGCCCATGGAACACCCTGATCTTTCCGGTCAGAAAGACTAATTCAGATAAGTGGAGACTGGTGCATGATTTGAGGCCAGTAAATCAAGTAGTGGTGGCCGAGACCCCTGTGGTCCCAGATCCACACACATTGTTGTCTAATGTACCGGAGGGAACAAAGTGGTACATTGTAATTGACTTGTGTTCAGCATTCTTCAGCGTACCGCTGCACCCAGACTCACGGCTCTTGTTCACATTCACCTATAGGGGACGACAGTACACATATACCAGATTACCACAAGGGTATTGCGAAAGCAATTGAATTTTCGCGAATGGGAATTTTCTCTCTCAATTGGCATCTTAAGGGTTTTTCGCCCACTCCTGGTTCACTGGGAAGGAGCAAACATGTTTTTGATGTTTAGGGGGGGAGTAATGTTGATGTGTTTCTGTGTATTTCTGTTCTGTGTGTTTCTGTGGGAGTAATGTTGATGTATTTCTGTGTGTTTATATTTCTGTGTATTTCTGTTAATCTTAATGTTTTCTGTTCTATTTCTGTTCCCCTGTGTTGATATTTTGATGTGTTTCTGCATTTCCCCTGTTTCATTGGTTTTGGGTTATTGGGTTTCTGTTGTTTTTTTTCGTTGGTCTCATCATAGTTCCATTATGATATATACTGCTATGACCCATTATCACATGACCCGGGAGTGTCTTAGAAGGGTGAGACTTGATAGTCTCAGAGGGGGGAGTACAGCCGTGGCCAAAAGTTTTGAGAATGACACAAATATTAATTTTCACAAAGTCTACTGCTTCAGTGTTTTTAGATCTTTTTGTCAGATGTTACTAACTGTTACTAAAGTATAATCACAAACATTTCATAAGTGTCAATGGCTTTTATTGACAATTACATGAAGTTTATGCAAAGAGTCAATATTTGCAGTGTTGACCCTTCTTTTTCAAGACCTCTGCAATTCGCCCTGGCATGCTGTCAATCAATTTCTGGGCCACATCCTGACTGATGGCAGCCCATTCTTGCATAATCAATGCTTGGAGTTTGTCAGAGTTTGTGGGTTTTTGTTTGTCCACCCGCCTCTTGAGGATTGACCACAAATTCTCTATGGGATTAAGGTCTGGGGAGTTTCCTGGCCATGGACCCAAAATGTCGATGTTTTGTTCCCCGAGCCACTTCGCTATCACTTTTGCCTTGTGGCAAGGTGCCCCATCATGCTGGAAAAGGCATTGTTCATCACCAAACTGTTCTTGGATGGTTGGAAGAAGTTGCTCTCTGAGGATGTTTTTGTACCATTCTTTATTCATGGCTGTGTTCTTAGGCAAAATTGTGAGTGAGCCCACTCCCTTGGCTGAGAAGCAACCCCACACATGAGTGGTCTCAGGATGCTTTACTGTTGGCATGACACAGGACTGATGGTAGCGCTCACCTTTTCTTCTCCAGACAAGCTTTTTTCCAGATGCCCCAAACAATCGGAAAGGGGATTCATCAGAGAAAATGACATTACCCCAGTCCTCAGCAGTCCAATCCCTGTACTTTTTGCAGAATAGCAGTCTGTCCCTGATGTTTTTCCTGGAGAGAAGTGGCTTCTTTGCTGCCCTTCTTGACACTAGGCCATCCTCCAAAAGTCTTCGCCTTACTGTGCGTGCAGACGCACTCACACCTGCCTGCTGCCATTCCTGAGCAAGCTCTGCACTGGTGGTGCCCCAATCCCGCAGCTGAATCAACTTTAGGAGACGGTCCTGGCGCTTGCTGGACTTTCTTGGGCTCCCTGAAGCCTTCTTCACAACAGTTGAACCTCTTTCCTCGATGGTCTTGATGATCCGATAAATGGTTGATTTAGGTGCAATCTTACTAGCAGCAATATCCTTGCCTGTGAATCCCTTTTTGTGCAAAGCAATGATGGCTGCACGTGTTTCCTTGCAGGTAACCATACTTAACAGAGGAAGAACAATAATTTCAAGCACCACCCTCCTTTTAAAGCTTCCAGTCTGTTATTCTAACTCAATCAGCATGACAGAGTGATCTCCAGCCTTGTGTTAACGAGATAATCACTGACATGATGTCAGCTGGTCTTTTTGTGGAATGGCTGAAATGCAGTGGACATGTTTTTTTGGGATTAAGTTCATTTTCATGGCAAAGAGGGACTTTGAAATTAATTGCAATTCATCTGATCACTCTTCATAACATTCTGGAGTATATGCAAATTGCCATCATAAAAACTGAGGCAGCAGACTTCGTAAAAATTAATATTTGTGTCATTCTCAAAACTTTTGGCCACGGCTGTAATGTTGAGAAATTAGGTAAGGTTCTCAGAAGAGTGAGTTAAACCATATACAAGTGAGTTGAATCATATTATTATGCTATGCTACGCAAGGTAGGCAAAATGCAATATGTAGAATAAGAAACAAACAGCAAGGCATAGGTATAGACATCATACATGTTTATCGTAATATAAAAACAATATAATTGGGAGTTCAGTCTCATGAGGTGCAAGGCCTGGGGGAAACCTGATAAGGAGGACAAATGGGGGAAGTAGGTGAATAAACAGGAGAGGCCAGAAAATCATCAGGGGGTTCAGCAAGAAAGATAGTGGAAACAGGAGACGCAGACTCCCAAGGGCACCTGTCTGCATGAGGGCAGGTACCGCAAATCTGAGTAGACACAGAGTGTGTAGTAGCTTGATACGTGATACGGACAGGAAAAAGAGGCTGAGCAGGAAGAGTGTGCTCACAAAGTTGTTCCAGAAAGTCAGTAATCTCAGTAGTTCACTGAGACAACTGATAACGATGATAGTGATAGTAAACATCATGAGGCCGTTGCTCAAAGGAACGTCTTTGTGATGTGGAGCCATGAGGCCGGGCTGTAAAACACACATGGGAAAAACATGTAAGAGACTTGGCCCAAACATTAAGCATGCAAGCCAGAAGTAATCTATTAATCACGCCAAGCAGTATAGCCAGCAATAATCCATAGTGTCTGCATTATGCAGGATAACACAATAATCAGCAACAGACTAGTACTAATACAGTACATGTAGTTCACATAGGCTTTAGGTTAGAGATAAAGATTAGAATAAAAAAAAGGAAGAGTAAAATAAACTTACACATCTTTGACATCTTGAGTAAGAATAGCAACAAGACTTCTGTCAGAGAGGAAAGTTGTGAGCAAATGTGAACAAAGTAGGAAGTGCAGAGGTAATAACGAGACACAGTTTTTAAAAAAATAAGTGACGCGCAATGTCGAAAATAAGGGGAAATTAAACAAGCAGGAAAACCCATAAAAGGGCATGGAGGAAATAGGAGGACCCCAGCAACTGGAAAATAAGGGGAATTTAAGTTAGCATGCAAAGTAGGATGGGAGGAGCATAGTGGCTCAAAGTAAGAAATAATGGGAAATAGCCCATTATAGTATGTAAAGTAAAACAGGGTGGCGCTGCAAAGCACCAGAGATAAATAGAGGGGATTTTCTGGGGAAACTGCACTTGCTTGCAACCACACTGAGAGGTGTCTTGTATTGTGAGTGTCTCCTTGAGCCCAATGGATTTTGGTGACATTCATCTGCAATAAAGAAGTTTGCTCTTTCTCATCCAAGCCTGAAGAGTCTTGATTTATTTTGGTGTTTAATTCTGACAAGCAAGAACCAGCGTATAGATCAACAAAAGGAATAGACCCTGAGCCACCCTGTAAGTGTCCACTCAGAGGAGGACTCTGAGTTCTGACAGATCTGTGAACCTCTCTCAGAACCATTTTGCAACAAGCAGCAGAGCACATTAAACATTGTCGAGCCTGAAAAAAAGGAATGTGTGGTCGGTTAGATTTAAGAAAAAATATTACGTATGGTTTACATAAAAATATGACATTTCTCATCTAAACATATGCTAAACCCAGCTTAAACAATTTTCGAATTACAAGATTCAATTATGCAAAGTAAGCGTGATCGAGTCACATAGTACCGTTACTATAACTATAGTATTTAAATTAACATAGCTAAGACGTGTGTGCTAGAATAGCAACACCTGTGAACACGATCGTCTGCTAAATTTCCATCTTTTCCATCTTTCTCCCGGTGGATGCAATGATGGACCCGATGCAATGATGTCAAAGATGGGCTCACCAATGAAAACATGTTCTCAAAGATGGATTGACCAATCAAAACGCGAGAAGTGACTGACGTCTCGAGTGACGTTTCATTCACTAAACGATATCACAGAAGCAGCGGAATGTTGCACCAGGTAGCAGATTCCAACAACCAGATAACAGATGTTTCTTTCGACTGTTGTTAGGTTTTGCAATGTTTTGAGATGATTTATGTCGTATTTAGGTGTGTGCTTTGAGTGATTTTATTATAATAAGTTTTACATGTGGATTTTAATAACTTTTATATCACATGTTTAGTTCTGTGCTGCTTTGATTTATCTTTATTATAAGAAGTCCTGGAATGTTTATTTTGATTGCATTTTCAGTTGAATTTTGGGAAACCACTTGAAGCATTCATTGTGTTGAGCTATTTCAATTGCTTTTGTTTGCTTTGTTCATTGCAAACAGGTGAAAATCTGTCAATTTTGACAATAAACCTGATTTGCAATGGGGGTTGAATAATTTTGATTGCAACTGTATCTATCTATCTATCTATCTATCTATCTATTCAACTCTAAAAGTACTGACACCCTATCTGTCTGTCTGTCTATCATTCACTTGATAGAATCAACTCTACAATTATTGGCACCTTATCTATCTATCTGTTAGGTCACGCTGTGACCCCGACTCTAATTCCCAGAATGCACAGCGGCCTACAAACATGGCCACCACGGACTACACTTCCCATGACACTCCCACACTCCCTCGTTCACAGTCCCCTTCATTTTGAGCACACACCTGATTCCAATTTCACAGCACACTCACAGTCACTTTATTTAAGGACTCTGTATTCTCTCACTCCCCGCAAAGTATTTGCCTAGTTATGTTGTTCCTTAGTCAGTACCAAGCCTTGATTATCTGGATTGTCTCTTCTGGTGTTTTGATCATTGTTCTGTTTTTTTTACCTTGAATTATTGCCTTGCCCCTATTGGATACTGTTTGCTGTGCTCTTGAACTTGGACTGTTTTTTGACTCTGCCTTTGCCTCACAATTTTCACCTGTTCCGATTGTTTTGGATATTCCTAATAAAGTGACTTTTTGCCCTGCACTTGCATCCAGCTCTGATTCTGTGGTCTAACACTATCTACTCAACTCTACAAGGATTGGCACTTAATCAGTCTGTCTGTTTGTCTATCTGTCTGTATGTACAGTGGGTATAGAAAAGAATCACCCCCCTTTAAAATAATCAAATTTTGTTGCTTTTTAGCCTGAAATGAAGATGGACACAGTTTTTGTTTCATCCAGCTGTATTTAGTCAGTGCAACGTATAACATTAAAGAATCACTGAGTTGGAAAAAGGATCACCCCGCTCCTAAAAATTACTTTGCCAAAACACTCCTTGAAGATTCTGAGGCCACATGGAAAAAGGTGTTATGGTCAGATGAGACTAAAATTTAATTATTTGGCCTCAACACCAAATGATATGTCTGGTGGAAATCCAATACAGCTCACCATCCAAATAATATCCTGTTATGGGGGTGTTTCTTTGAGCAGGGACTGGAGCACTTGTCAGGATAGAAGGAAAATGGCTGGGGCAAAATACCGTCAAATTCTTGAGGAAAATCTGCTGCCCTCTGCCGGAAGGTTGTCAGTGGGAAGAAGGTTTACCTTCCAACATGACAATGACCCAAAGCACACAGCAAAACTGACCACACAGTGGTTGAAGGAGAAAAAGGTGAATGTCCTTGCATGGCCTAGTCAGAGCCCAGACTTAAATCCCATTGAAAATCTGTGGAATGACTTGAAGACTGCAGTCCACAAATGGTCACCATCAAATTTAACTGAACCTGAGCAGTTCTGCAAAGAACAGTGGGTAAATATTGCAAAGTCTAGATGTGCAAAGTTAGTAGAGACATATCCCAGCAGACTAAATGCTGTAATTAAAAAATATGGCAAATTAAAGCAAGGGGGTGATCCTTTTTCCAACTCAGTCATTCTGTGTTTTAATTTTTTTTTTTTTTTCTGACATGTTGGTGTTGTATCTTTCACTTGGATGTTATAAGCTGTACTGAGTAAATACAGCTGGATAAAACAAAAACTGTGTTCATTTCAAGCTGCATAGCAACAAAATGTGATTATTTTAAAGGGGGGGTGATTCTTTTCTATACCCACTGTCTATCTATCTATCTATCTATCTAGCTGTCTGTCTGTCTGTCTGTCTGTCTGTCTATTGATTGACTTGGACTTGAAGACAGAGATTCATGAAAAACACAAGTCATTTTGGATTGGCATTCCCTACTACGTTCTCTCTTTACTACCCCACATGGCAGCATCAAACAAAGGGTGTGCTTGCGAGAACCCTCACAAGTGCTAAAATAACAAATGGGACACACTACGGATTCGTAGACTTCGCATGCATGTGCAACTGAAGGCCACGAGACCACAAGTCCACATGAAGTGTGCCATTTGGGAAAGGGGGAAAATAAAACCGGTGAAAAGCAAAAGTGAAAGATAAAGAATATAATGCCTTTTGAGTTGTTCCAAGCCTCCAGGTTCCTCATTCCCTACCCGAATCTGGGAAAGTGTTACACTAAGGTTTTAGTTATTTTTTTTCTCATGTTTCTACGATAATATTTCAGTAAGTTATAAATTGAAATAGATGGAAAACATCTATTTCACAAAGCAATCATCCCCAGGGGGCAGTGGCCAAATCTGACATTTATCCAATGGCTATGAAGAAAGTATTGAAGCCTGTCATCAAAGAGATGTCAGCTTTCACTCAAACTGGGCACACATGAGGTTAAGCCGTTAAACTTAATTTTTTATGCAGTAATGTTTCTCTTTGTTACATTGTTTGATACAAAAGACATACAAATATAAATGGGCTGAGTGTACGTTTCTTATTCATTTAGATAGACATCAAAATGGTAAGCCTTTGGGTGTCGGAAATATGTCCCACATAGTCCCACACAAACTTATTACTTGTCCCCCATTTGGTCTGTTTGCATCTGGTCACCCTACTCCAAAGGGCACTTTGAAGGGAGAGACTTGATTTGCACTCCACCTCAAAGACTTGAGACTTGACTTGGACTTGGACCTCAGGGACTTGTGAACATGTCTGAGTATTGGCACCCTATCTGTCTATCTATCTATCTATCTATCTAATCAACTGCACAAGTATTGGCACCCTATCTATCTATCTATCTATCTATCTATCTATCTATCTATTTGTTTATTGATAGGATCAACTGTACAAGTATTGGAAGCCTATCTGTCTATCTAATCAACTCTACAAGTATTTGCACCCTATCTATGCAACTCTGAAAGTATTGGCACCCTATCTATCTATCTATCTATCTATCTATTGATAGAATCAACTCTACAAGTATTGGCACCCTATCTATATGTCTATCTATTCATCTATTTATATACAGGGCGCCGCAGCGATTGGCAGCATGGCACAGCAGCTCTCTCTCCCTTTCCTACTTTGACTCTTTTTCTATATTTTTTCTTTTTTTTATTACTATATTTTATTACTTGAGCACCACTACAATAGATTGTAGTTTATTGTATTTATTGTGCAAGTAGGACTGCTAGTTTAGTGTTTTAATAATGTGCATGACAAAGGACACCACAACCACCAAACAACAATGCACCATAGTCTACTCTCGTGAGGAGCTCCTCCAGTACCGTAATCGACCAGTCTCATGTCCGAAGGATATCCCAGTGGAGTTGGCGGCAAGGAACTCGAGACAGGGCGATGGTGAGGAACATGAAGCTGGAGAGGAAGTAGACATAAGCCTTGTTTTCCCTCTGTTGACATGGGGAATATAAGCTCGTTGACTAACAAGATGGATGAAATCTCAGCCCTAGTCAGCGGACAGCGTGAGTACTGGGAGTGCAGTGTGTTATGTCTGACAGAGACATGGCTGAAAGGAAAATACCTGACTCTTCAGTGGAACTAGCTGGCTTCTCGCTAGTTCAGGCGGACAGAGAGAAACAGAGCGGTAAGAAGTTGGGTGGAGGACTTGCTGTCTTTGTTAACTCCAAATGTTGTAATCCAGGGCATGTTATTATGAAGGCAACAATCTGCACGCCTGATGTTGAGCTATTGGCCATAGGGTTGAGGCCATACTATCTGCCCCGGGAGTTCTCAGGTGCCATCGCTGTTATTGTTTACATTCCACCATCGGCAGTAGCGGCACTTGCTTGTGACGTCATTCATTCCACCGCTCTTTTTACAGGATTTTGTCCCCATCACTATACTGGGCATTAGGACTAACACAGACCACGGGGAGCACACCACCTGCTGGCATACCCTAACACAACTACCAGCAGCAACCTACTGGCCAGGCTCAACCCTGCTTAGCTTCAGTGGGAACCCAGGCAGGAGCTGCAGGGTGATATGGCTCTGGTGCTACTCAACTCAAGTCAACTCAACTAAACTCAAGTATTGGCACCTTATCAGAGTGTCTGTTTGTCTATCCATCCATCCATTTTCCTGTCATCCTACCTATCCAACTAGTTCTAGCTAACCTATCTATACAAATAGCAACATTCATCTATCTATCTATCTATCTATCTATCTATCCATCTATCAGATTTTGCCGTATCACACACTCACATGTGTAATGATGGTTCACTTACATAAAATAACACTTTAAATCCCACAAATACCACTGATCCGATGTCCATTACATCCCTGCTGGCCCATTACCCCACAGCAGGGATGGGGGGGACCAATACACGCATGCGCACAATAGACACTATGCCTAAAACCACACAGAACAAAACTCCTTGGGTATAAGCATGACTGCCGTACATTAATTAACCGCACTGATGTCTCATTCACCAGCCAATGTTCCCCAAAAAAACTCCACACCACCACCTTTTATCCTCTGTTGTTTAATGTTGTTCTTTGTTCATCTACCCAGCCCCTTGTTTTATGTTTTAGATACATACCACCATGCTTACATACAAAACAAATTACAATTACATCAAGTAACCTAGTAGCTTCACAGCAGCACTCACATAAACCTATTAGCATATCATCTCACACTCATGCATCAGCATACAACAAAAGTACACCACTGAAAAACACAACAAAAGATCTCCTAAAAACATGACATCAATCAAATTCCTGACATGGAACATCCGTGGTATTGGCTCTCAGGTTAAACAAACCAAAGTACTACAGCATCTCACTACACTTAACGGAGATACTGTATATGCTTACTTCAAGAAACACATCTGTCAGAAACAGACAGTCACAAACTACACACTCCACAATTTAACCACATTTTCTCTGCCCACTACAACACCAAACAAAGAGGTGTAGCAATTTTGATAAACAGAAAAATCTCATTCATACACAACACTACTATTACCGACCCCGAAGACAGATACATCATAATAAACATCTCTATCAACCACACCCAGATAACCATAGCAAATATATATGGACCAAATACAGACAACCCTTCTGCCTTCTGTACCTTTTTCACACATATCGCCAACTTACTGGACTCCCCAATCATAATTGGCGGTGACTTCAGGACAGTCATCAACCCAGAATTAGACAAAACCACTAGTACACATAAGACACGGAACTGGCAGACCACCAAAACAATAAGGCAATACATGTCTGACTTTGGACTTGGCGATTGTTGGCGACTGCAACACCCAAACACCGAGGAATACACATATTTCTCACCAGCACACCATACACATTCTTGGATTGATTATTTTCTAACCAGCAACTCATTAATACCAGCTATATCAATCACACAATTTCATGCTATTATAATTAGTGATCATACCCTGTATCCTTCACCTGGAATAGAAGCAATAAAACTAAGCAGGGTTGAACCTGGCCAGTACCTGGATGGGAGACCTCTTGGGGAAAACTAAAGTTGCTGCTGGATGTGGTATTAGGGAGGCCAGCAGGTGGTGCTCTCCCTGTAGTCTGTGTGGGTCCTAATGCCAGAGATGCTATACCGTAAAAAGAACACTGTCTTTCAGATGAAATGTTAAACTTAAAAATCCCAGGGTACTTCTTGTAAAGAATAGGGATATGCCCTGGTGAAATTCCCCTATTGGCTGTTATTAATCATAGCCCCCTAATAATCTCCATTCCCTGAATTGGCTATGTCACTCTCCTCTCCACCAATGTGTGGTGGGTGTTCTGGCACACTACGGCTGGCGTTGCATCATCCAGGTGGATGCTACACACTGGTGGTGTTTGAGGAGATTTCCCCCCTATACTATGTAAAGCGCTTTGAGTGTCTAGAAAAGCGCTATATAAATGTAACAAATTATCATTATTATAAATTAAATTTGGATTTGAAGTAATGGTTAGGAAATCCCAGAGCCCAAAGAGCCGACTTTACCTTCCATGGTCCCATGGGCATGTTCATCTGATTGGTCTGAGCCATTATGTCTAATATCTTAGTACTGCTTGACCTGTGGGGAAGAATGAGAACCATTTCAGGACGAACATTACACCCATGCACAACTTTTCACACAGGTACATATCCATATCCGCCAGCAGTTATGTTTCTTCTTTGTCTTTATGATAAACTCTTTACTTAGATATATTTCCATTATTACTCTTTTAGATTAATCATTTGTAATATAAGACATCTGTGTTGTCTTTGTCTTTTTTGTTTGTTTTTTTGGCTTTTTAGTCTTTATTATGATTTAGAACAATTATCATACCCCGGATGAACCACAATTAAAATTTCTTTCATGAATGAAAAAAAAAATTTTTTTTAATGAAATAACCATGGACTTCCTGGGAAAAGACATTGCCTTGATGGCAGCATATGTCTCTCTAAAATCCCAATATACACCTCTGGGTCAATGGTACCTTCACACATATGCAAGTCACCCATGCCGTGAGCACTGATGCACCCCCATCAGTCCATCTGAGATGAGCTCAGGCCCAGAGAACTCGGCTGCGTTTCTGCATAGAGTTGATAGAATCAACTCTACAAGTATTGGCACCCTATCTATCTATCTATTGATATAATCAAGTATTGCCACCCTATTGGTTTATCTAATCAAATCTACAAGTATTGCCACCCAATCTATCCAACTCTGGAAGTATTGGCACCCTATCTGTCTATCTCTAGATGTATTAGCATCCTATCTATCTATCTATCTATCTACTCAACTCTACAAGTATTGGCACCTTATCAGTCTGTCTGTTTGTCTATGTGTATGTGTATCTATCTATTTATCTAAATATCTACCTATCTATCAATTCAATTAACTCAACAAGTATTGGCACTCTACCTATCTCTCTCTCTCTCTCTCTCTCTCTCTCTCTCTCTCTCTCTCTCTCTCTATATATATATATATATATATATATATATATATATATATATATATATATATATATATATATATATATATATATATATATACAGTATCTCACAAAAGTATCTCACCCCTCACATTTTTGTAAATAATTTATTATATCTTTTCATGGGACAACACTGACGAAATGACACTTTGCTACAATGTAAAGTAGTGAGTGTACAGCTTGTATAACAGTGTAAATTTGCTGTCCCCTCAAAATAACTCAACACACAGCCATTAATGTCTAAACCGCTGGCAACAAAAGTGAGTACACCCCTAAGTGAAAATGACCAAATTGGGCCCAATTAGCCATTTTCCCTCCCCGGTGTCATGTGACTCGTTAGTGTTACAAGGTCTCAGGTGTGAATGGGGAGCAGGTGTGTTAAGTTTGGTGTTATCGCTCTCACACTCTCTCATACTGGTCACTGGAAGTTCAACATGGCACCTCATGGCAAAGAACTCTCTGAGGATCTGAAAAAAAGAATTGTTGGTCTACATAAAGATGGCCTAGGCTATAAGAAGATTGCCAACAACCTGAAACTGAGCTGCAGCACGGTGGCCAAGACCATACAGCAGTTTAACAGGACAGGTTCCACTCAGAACAGGCCTCGCCATGGTCCACCAAAGAAGTTGAGTGCACGTGCTCAGCATCATATCCAGAGGTTGACTTTGCAGAATAGACGTATGAGTGCTGCCAGCATTGCTGCAGAGGTTGAAGGGGTGGGGGGTCAGCCTGTCAGTGCTCAGACCATACGCCGCACACTGCATCAAATTGGTCTGCATGGCTGTTGTCCCAGACAGAAGCCTCTTCTAAAGATGATGCACAAGAAAGCCAGCAAACAGTTTGCTGAAGACAAGCAGACTAAGATCATGGATTACTGGAACCACTGGAACTGTGGTCTGATGAGACCAAGATAAACTTATTTGGTTCAGATGGTGTCAAGCGTGTGTGGAGGCAACCAGGTGAGGAGTACAAAGACAAGTGTGTCTTGCCTACAGTCAAGCATGGTGGTGGGAGTGTCATGGTCTGGGGCTGCATGAGTGCTGCCGGCACTGGGGAGCTACAGTTCATTGAGGGAACCATGAATGCCAACATGTACTGTGACATACTGAAGCAGAGCATGATCCCCTCCCTTCGGAAACCAGGCCACAGGGCAGTATTCCAACATGATAACGACCCCAAACACACCTCCAAGACGACCACTGCCTTGCTAAAGAAGCTGAGGGTAAAGGTGATGGACTGGCCAAGCATGTCTCCAGACCTAAACCCTATTGAGCATCTGTGAGGGAGCACAAGGTCTCTAACATCCACCAGCTCTGTGATGTCGTCATGGAGGAGTGGAAGAGGACTCCAGTGGCAACCTGTGAAGCTCTGGTGAACTCCATGCCCAACAGGGTTAAGGAAGTGCTGGAAAATAATGGTGGCCACAAAAAATATTGACACTTTGGGCCCAATTTGGACATTTTCACTTAGGGGTGTACTCACTTTTGTTGCCAGCGGTTTAGACATTAATGGCTGTGTGTTGAGTTATTTTGAGGGGACAGCAAATTTACAGTTATACAAGCTGTACACTCACTACTTTACATTGTAGCAAAGTGTCATTTCTTCAGTGTTGTCCCATGAAAAGATATAATAAAATATTTACAACAATGTGAGGGGTTTACTCACTTTTGTGAGATACTGCATATATATACTTTATATATATATATATATATATATATATATATATATATATATATATATATATATATATATATATATATATATATATATATATATATATACTCTACAAGTATTGGCATCTTATCAGTCAGCCTGTTTCTCTGTGTGTATGTCTATTTATCTATCTATCTACAGTGGGTATAGAAAAGAATTGCCCCCCTTTAAAATAATCACATTTTGTTGCTTTTCAGCCTGAAATGAAGATGGACACAGTTTTTGTTTTATCCAGCTGTATTTACTCAGTGCAACTTATAACATCCAAGTGAAAGATATAACACCAACATGTCAGAATTTTTTTTTTTAATTAAAAAACAGAATCACTGAGTTGTAAAAAGGATCACCCCCCATTTTGTTGAACCACCTTTTGCTTTAATTACAGCCTTTAGTCTGTTGGGATATGTCTCTACTAACTTTGCACATCTAGACTTTGCAATATTTGCCCACTCTTTTTTTGCAGAATTGCTTAAGTTCAGTTAAATTTGATGAATGTCTTCAAGTCATTCCACAGATGACAACTTTCTGGCAGAGGGCAGCAGAATTTTCCTCAAGAATTTGACGGTATTTTGCCCCATCCATTTTCCTTCTATCCTGACAAGTGCTCCAGTCCCTGCTGCAGAGAAACACCCCCATAACAGGATATTACCACCTCCATGCTTTACTGTAGGAATGGTGTTATTTGGATGGTGAGCTGTATTGGATTTCCACCAGACATATCGTTTGGTGTTGAGGCCAAATAATTCCAACCCTCCCATACAAGCCACATTTGTGGAGAATTTGATGACCACTTTGTCATAAATTCCTGCAACTGCTTCAAAGTTGCTGTAGGACCCTTGGTAACCTCTCTGACCAGTTTCCTCCTGGCTCTTTCATCCAGTTTGGAGCGACGTCCTGATCCAGGGAGGGTCTGTGTTGTACCAAATACATTCCACTTCTTAATAATAGACTCCACTGTGCTCCTAGACATTGATAAAGCCTTTGAAATTTTTTTATATCCATCTCCTGACTTGTGCCTGTCCACAACTTTATCCTGGAGATCTTTTGACAGTTCCTTGCCACCCATAGTTGATCGTTTGCTTCAGTTGCACTACAAAATGTCCAGGAAAGCTCTTTTCATGCTGAGCTAATCAAAATGATCACAGCTGATCACAGTTGAAAGTCAAATGGCTTTGTGTGCCATTGAGAAGGTGATTAGCTACACCTGATTGAGTTTACAAGTCATTTTTAGGAGGGGGGTGATCCTTTTTCCAACTCAGTGATTCTGTTTTTTTAATTTTTTTTCTGACATGTTGGTGTTATATCTTTCACTTGGATGTTATAAGTTGCACTGAGTAAATACAGCTGGATAAAACAAAAACTGTGTCCGTCTTAATTTCAGGCTGAAAAGCAACAAAATGTGATTATTTTAAAGGGGGGTGATTCTTTTCTATACCCACTGTATAGGCAAAGACCAGGCCTTTTGGAATAATGTACTCTGGACAAACGAATCAAAGATAGATTTGTTTGGCCACAGTAACGGCATACATGTTTGGCGCAGGAGAAGCACCTCATACTAATTGTGAAGCAACAGTGGTGGAAATGTTATGGTTTGGGGTTGTTTTGCTGCCTCAGGGAATGGACAGCTTGCATTCATTGATTCAGTTATGAATTCTGCATGATATTAAAGAGTGCTTGAAGATAATGTGAGGCCCTCTGCCCGAAAGTTGATGTTGAACCGAAAGTGGACCTTTCAACTGTTAGCATAGCAACCACCTAGCAAGAATCTTCCAAGCACCTGCAAAATCATAGCAACCACCCACCAACACCCTAGCAACCCCCTAGCAACCAGGGAGGACAGCAAAGCAACCACTTGACAACACCCTACCAACACCTGGTGTCCCAAAGCAACCATCTAGCAATACCCTAGCAACCTACTGGAATAACATAGAAGTGACCTTGTAACACCCTAGCAACCACCTGGAATACCCTACCAACCACCTAGCAACCACCTGGGATAACATATAGGCACCTAGCAACACCCTAATAACCACTTGGAATGCCCTAGCAACCACGTATCGACCACTTAGCAACCACCTAGCACCACCCTTGCAAATGCTAGGAATACCATAGCAGCTATCTGGCACCACCCTAGAAACCTCTATGCAATAAGCCATGCTCATTCAAGGTCACTGTTTCACTGTTTCAAACTTTAAATGTTTGGATAGAAATTGTCAGAATTTTCTTAAACATATGTGAAGTGCAAGACAGGTAGATACAGTTTTATTTTATTTTGACTATCTTAGTTCTGTTAACATTTAGATTTATTAAAATCTAATTTTGAAAGCTCAAATTTGTTGTTTGGCGACAACTGGTCGCATATGGGACAATTATTGTTAAAAAAAAATAAAATAAAATAAATCCTAGAGAAAGGCAGTGACATCAGTGAAATAGTAGTTTATAGAACTGACCAGTAAATTATAGTTGGAGAGAAATAGACTTAGAAAAGAGACTATGGTTTTCTCAATGTTTAACCAGTTGTTTGGTCTTTAACTAGTCGTCAAAATGTTTCAATAATATTTAAAATTAGATAGAATTAGATAGACCAGTCATGTGTCATCTTGGGATATAGAAGATATGGTCATTCCTACAAAATCCATCTTTTTGCAGTATTATAAGTAGACTGCTTGAGAGTATAAAACTACCAGCCAATCATATCGCGGCATGATGGCTCCTAGCTAATCCCAGCGCAGGAGGCGGCGTAAATAATAATAATAAAAAAAAAGTGGTCTGGAGTTTGGGAGTGAGAAGGACGAAGACACGGCTGGAATTTGAGTGACGAAGTAACAACGACTCAGTCTCCAAGTCGGGTATTAGGTTTCTGTCGATGAAATGTACAGAATAGGCAAATAAAAGATTGCATTTTTGCATCGTATTAAGTTCCAGTGTCATTGCATGCAGATAGATCCTAGCTAGTGTAGGTTAGACAGAGAACTATATTTGAGCTAAGTTACTTTTCAGCTGAAAGTGAACAGGCGACATTCACGGCCCTTGGATCCGTTAATCTTAACACTGGCTAACGTACTTGCACTGTGTGGAGCTGCTGAACTCATATCAAAGAAACACGCTGTCCATACAGCCGACTGTTTTATTAAACCTCAAGGTAAGACTTTAAGACCTATACTGTCTTTTCATGCTTAAAAAAATTGTCAACTAACGTTAATTTCTCTGACGTCAGATAACGCAAAAAGACAAAGCTCAGGTCTGTAAGAACCCGGCTAAGTTTTTCACTAGTCTACCTCGCTGAATAAAAGTAATGGCTACAGTCTAATTAAACTAACTTTATCTCAACTACTTCCAACTTTTCTCTTAGGGCCTACGAGCTTAGACAGCTACAATTAATTTTGCTTACTAGTTCTTTACAACGTAGTAAGCTAAAAGAACCACTGCTCGGCATTTCAGCAACCTAAATAAACCAACTGTAAATATAGTTTAGTCAGGAATGCTAATAAACGTCTTGTAAACAGCGTGTGTGACTTTAGAGCTCCGCGACGATTCTTGGTTGTTGTTTACTGCCTTTGGCTCACCCTTTACTCATTCAATGTCGGACCACAGTAACGCAACGGCATGTATTTATTAATTAATACCCAGTTAATATGTAGGCTAAATCTCATTTGGATGGAGTTGCTTATCGCTGGAAACATTTTACAAACCGAGTTTTACACCTTCATTATAGAATATACGTACATGGGCAATGTCAGTCTTATTTTTATCATAAGAACATGTAACCTGTTCTGTAAAGTCCTTTGTTGTGATTAGTAAACTAGCAATGTAGCATACAGTCCCCTTCCGAAACTATTGGAACGGCAAGGCCAATTCATTTGTTTTTGCTGTACACTGAAGACATGAAGATAAGGAGAGTTTAGAATTTCAGCTTTTAGTTCCTGGTATTTATATGTAGATTAATTTACGTTTCGTATACATTGGTATTTTGGTATATTGTTATTTATATTTATTAAATGACATAGAACATTTTGTATGAGACCACGCAATTTGTAAGTGAGCAAAAAATATTGGAACACGTGACTGACCGGTGTTTCTTGTTACCCAGGTGTGTCCTGTTAGATTGATTGGTTAAACAATAAATGGCTCTGAACATCTACTCTTGGTTTTAGCCTTCAGTTTCAACTATGAAGACTGCATTTGTTGTTAAAAAAGATAAGTCAACGTGAAGATCAGAGCGCTGTCTATGGGAGAAAAGCAAGCCATTTTGAAGCTGAGAAAAGAAGGAAAAATTAATCGTAGGCATTACACAAACATTTGGATATAGCCAATACAACAATTTGGAATGTCCTGAAAAAGAAAGAAATCGTTGGTGTACTGAGCAACAGACACAGAATGGAAAACAACAGCTGATGAAAGAAACATTGTAAGTGGTGTGAAGAAAAACCCCAAAACAACAGTCAGTGACTTCACCAACAACCTCCACAGAGCAAGGGTGAAGGAATCACAATCCACCGTTCAAAGAAGACTTTGAGAGCAGAAATATAGAGGCCATATGAAAAACCAAACCACTCATCAGCAGTAAGTATCAGAAAGCCAGATTGGAATTTGCAAAGAAATACAGAGATGAAGTCCTGGAACCAAGATTAACATCTACCAACGTGATGGAAAGGTCAACGATCTGCTCCAAAACATACAAACTCATCTGTGATGCATGGTGGAGATAGTGTCATGGCTTGGGCTTGCATGGCTGCTTCTGGAACAGGCTCACTAATCTTTATTGATGATTTAACTTATGATGTTAGCAGCACAATGAATCCAGAAAATTACAGGAAAACTTTGTCTGCCAATTTACAGAGAAATGCATCCAAATTAATTGGGAGGAACTTTATCACTTTATCATGCAAGGCGATGAGCCAAAACACACTGCCAACTCAACAAAGGACTTCATCAGGGGCAAAATGTGGAAGGTTTTAGAGTGCCAAGTCAATCACCAGAACTTAACCCAACTGAGCATGCATTTTATTTCCTGAAGAGGAGACTGAAGGAAGAGCCCCCCTGAAACAACAACTGAAACAGGCTGCAGTGAATGCCTGGAAAAGCATCACAAAAGAAGAGACCAACAAGTTGGTGATGTCAGTGAGTCACAGGCTTGATGCAGTTATTGCAGGCAAGGGATATGCAACAAATATTAAGTGTTATTTACTTCAAGACTTATTTGTATATATAGCACAAACAATGAAATGGCCTTGCTGTTCCAGTAGTTTCGGAGGGGAATGTATGTGTGGTGACCTGGGAAAACCCTTTACTCTGTCAACCAAAATTTTGTCTAATTTTCACATAATCTTGTTGCATTTTAAAAATCTGCTTACCTCCAAAAGTGAGAAGGGAGAAAATTGCCTTTACAGCAATTCCAGCATTATGGACATGACATTTACAGTCAAAACTTGAAATATAAATTCTCAGACAATGTATTTATCATCAGTATATTGAAACATCTTTTTATATTTTCCTAAACAGACATCAGGGTTCTTATCCCTAGTTCAAACTGGTAATACTGGTATTAGCTCTGGTTGGATGCTAAATTGTGCTATGGGGTAATTTTTGCTGCGCAATAGCCTACACAACTTAAGGCAGCTTGACTTAAAATTTTGATTTTTTTTTTAACAAAATATGAAAAACTGAAAAAAGTGTAACCAAATTAAATTGTGTCAAGAGCGTGTAGCAATATTTTGAAAGATGGCTTTTCAACAATGTTAAAGGGCAGGGGCATTAGCTGTACTGTTAATCATTTGGGGCTGAGCGAAGATTCTTCTTCATCAAAAAACATTTAAAAACGTGAAAATTATGATATTGTGGCAAGTCTACAGTATTATTCTTTGTGTCAAAATCATTGCTAGTGCTAATGATTTCGGTAATTGTGTTTTAACGAAGTCTTATAATGGCTGGCATTTGGATTCTACCTATTCAGTGGAGGAAAAAAGAAGCAGCAATATGATCTGTGTGAAACGGATGTCCGAAAACGGTGAGGGCGTGCGCGAAAAAGAGCGAGGAGAAAAACACGTCAACACAAGTGGTGTCTCCTTTAAGTTAGGATGTAAGCGATCAGCTGAGTGAACATATGCACATACCTGTTCATCTCTCTCTCTCTCTCTCTCTCTCTCTCTCTCATTTATTCAAATACTGTAAGAACGATAACATTGTAGTGAGCTGTAAATCCCCATCATGTTCTCATTATTAGAATTTAATTTCTAAAACGTTATTAAAATAAATTTATTTCTAACATGTCCGTTTATTTCTAACATTCCTGAAACAGATCACAGTAATATAAGTCAGTCATCTAACAGCAACATCATGGTACACAAATGTGCGTCGGTGATATGCATATGATTTAATATGAAGTGTCCTTAACTGTTATGTCTGTAACAGATTATGGTTGTTCAGAACAAAGAAGGCAGATAAGTTGTTGATCATAATTAGCATGGACATAATTTGGCTTTGTACAGAAAGTTTCAAGATATTTGTATTAATAATTATATGATATAAACTTGAGCTTTAAAATGCTATGGTCACAGCACTGAAGCCTTGTGACTTCCTAAATATAGCCCTTATACGACCCCAATTCCAAAAAAGTTGGGACGCTGTGTAAAATGTAAATAAAAACAGAATGCAATGATTTGCAAATCTCATAAACCCATATGTTATTCACAGTAGAACATAGAAAACATATCAAATGTTTAAACTGAGTAAATGTACCATTTTAAGAAAAAAATAAGGTAATATTGAATTTGATGGCCGCAACATGTCTCAAAATTTGGGACGGGGGTCAACAAAAGCTGGAAAAGTAAGTGTCACTAAAAAGAAACAGCTGGAGGTTAATTGGCAACAGGTCAGTAACATGATTGTGTATAAAAAAAAAGGGAAAAAAAAGAGTATCTTAGTCTTTCAGAAGTAAAGATGGGCAGAGGTTCACCAATCTGTGAAAACTGTGTCTACAATTTGTGGAACAATTTCAGAATAATGTTCCTCAACGTAAAATTGCGAAGACTGAGTATCTCCTCATCTACAGTACATAATATCATCAAAAGATTCAGAGAATCTGGAGAAATGTCTGTGCTCAAGGGAGAAAATCAATATTGTATGCCCGTGATCTTCGGGCCCTCAGGCGGCACTGCATTAAAAATATGCATGGTTCTGTAATGGAAATTACTGCATGGACCCAGAAACCCCTCCAGAACTCAGTGTCCATGAACACAGTTCGCTGTGCCATCCACAAATGCTGGTTAAAGCTCTACTGTGCAAAGAAAAAACCGTAATTAAACATGATCCAGAAACACAGCCACATCATGTTTGGGCCAAAGCTTATTTAAAATGGACTGAGGCAAAGTGGAAAACTGTTCTGTGGTCAGACGAATTGAAATTTTAAATTCTTTTTGGAAACCATGTATGCAGCATCCTCTAAACTAATGAGGACTAAAGAGGAGAGGGACTGTCCGGCTTTGTATCAGAGCTCAGTTCAAAAGCCTGCATCTCTGATGGTATGGGGGTGCATTAGTGCCTATGGAATGGGCAGCTTGCACATCTGGAAAGGCATCATCAATGCTGAAAGGTATACAGTGGGTATAGAAAAAAATCCCCCCCCCCCCTTAAAATAATCACATTTTGTTGCTTTTCAGCCTGAAATAAAGACGGATTTTGTTTTATCCAGCTGTATTTACTCAGTGCAACTTATAACATCCAAGTGAACGATATAACACCAACATGTCAGAAAAAAATTAAAAAAATAATCACTGAGTTGGAAAAAGGATCACCCCCCTCCTAAAAATGACTTGTAAACGCAATAAGGTATAGCTAATCACCTTCTCAATGGCACACAAAGCCATTTGGCTTTCAACTATGATCAGCTGTGGTCATTTTGATTAGCTCAGCATGAAAAGAGCTTTCGTGGAGAATTTTGTAGTGCAACTGAAGCAAACAATCAACTATGGGTTGCAAGGCACTGTCCAAAGATCTCCAGGATAAAGTTGTGGACAGGCACACGTCAGGAGATGGATACAAAAAAATTTCAAAGGCTTTGTCAATGTCTAGAAGCACAGTGAAGTCTATTATTAAGAAGTGGAATGTATTTGGTACAACACAGACCCTCCCTGGATCAGGACGTCGCTCCAAACTGGATGAAAGAGCCAGGAGGAAACTGGTCAGAGAGGTTACCAAGAGGCCTACAGCAACTCTGAAGCAGTTGCAGGAATTTATGACAGAGTGGTCATTGTGTGCATGTGACAACAGTATTACAAATTCTCCACAAAGGTGGCTTGTATGGGAGGGTTGCAAGAAAGAAGCCACTCCTCAAGAAAGGCCACATTAAACACACCTTGAAGATTCTGAGGCCACATGAAAAAAGGTGTTATGGTCAGATGAGACTAAAATTTAATTATTTGGCCTCAACACCAAACGATATGTCTGGCGGAAATCCAATACAGCTCACCATCCAAATAACACCATTCCTACAGTAAATCATGGAGGTGGTAATATCCGGTTATGGGGGTGTTTCTCTGCAGCAGGGACTGGAACACTTGTCAGGATAGAAGGAAAATGGATGGGGCAAAATACTGTCAAATTCTTGAGGAAAATCTGCTGCCTTCTGCCAGAAAGTTGTCAATGGGAAGAAGATTTATTTTCTAACATGACAATGACCCAAAGCACACAGCAAAACTGACCACACAGTGGTTGAAGGAGAAAAAGGTGAATGTCCTTGCATGGCCTAGTCAGAGCCCAGACTTAAACCCCATTGAAAATCTGTGGAATGACTTGAGGACTGCAGTCCACAAATGGTCACCATCAAATTTAACCGAAACTGAGCAGTTCTGCAAAGAAGAGTGGGCAAATATTGCAAAGTCTAGATGTGCAAAGTTAGTAGAGACATATCCCAACAGACTAAAGGCTGTAATTAAAAAATTAAGGCAAATTAAAGCAAGGGGGTGATCCTTTTTCCAACTCAGTGATTGTTTTTTAATTTTTTAATTTTTTTCTGACATGTTTGTGTTATATCTTTCACTTGGATGGTATAAGTTGCACTGAGTAAATACACCTGGATAAAATAAAAACTGTGTCTGTCTTAATTTCAGGCTGAAAAGCAACAAAATGTGATTTATTTTAAAGGGGGTTGATTCTTTTCTATACCCACTGTATACAGGTTTTAGAACAAGATATGCTTCCATCCAGATTCTATCCCATCTTTACTTCTGAGAGACTCTGCTTCTCTAAGATACTCTCTTAATACCCAGTCATGTTATTGACCTGTTGCCAATTAACCAATTAATTAGTTGCAAAATATTACTCCAGCTGTTTCTTTTTAGTAACACTTACTTTTCCAGCCTTTTGTTGCCCAACTTTTTTGAGATGTGTTGCGGCCATCAAATTCAAAATTACTTTATTTTTTCTTAAAATGGTACATTTCCTCTGTTTAAACATTTGATATGTTTCTTATGTTCTATTGTGAACATCATATGGGTTTATGACATTTGCAAATCATTGCATTCTGTTTTTATTTACATTTTACACAGCGTCCTAACTTTTTTTGGAATAGGGGTTGTAAAATCAAAGGGCAGCACTGTTATGACAAAGTGAGTGTATTTATTTCTCGGACATCTCTCCATCTTTCTGCAAAATGCTTATTGTTAATATAAAGTAAAACTTCTTTTGAAAGCATGAAATATGGCTGGTTGAAAATGTCATTTTATTGTTGGTGCACACCTCATATGTGGTGGATAAACATGGCAATTTCCTTAAAAAATCTATTATAGCACATTAATGCAGTAAAAAACAGACCGAAATGGACAATTTAAAAAAGGTTTTGTTCTTTTGGTAAGAACTTTTGTTTTTTAATTGTACGGTTGACATTTGCATGTAATTGTTTTTTAGTTTTCCACTGAATGTTTTTAGACATCTTTAGGCAGACTGACTGTTTTTAATGTTATGTTTTACCCAGTGTCAACAGGCAGCCAAGACAAGATTACAAAGTAACTTAAATAAAACATTTCTTTGTCGTTTTGGTAAAATATGTTTGTTCTTTTAGAGTAGTGATGATATGTTTAGGCTATACATAAATAGCATAAACGTATACATAAAATATTAACATTATACTTTGAAAACAAAAAAACCAACTGATTGTCCACAAGCCTTAATGCAAATCACTATATTAAAAATGCTAAAAAAAGAAAAACAAAAGCACAAACTAAGTGTTAACTGGTAAGAGGTTGAATGTTCTGCAGTAACACACACATTCACTCATTTGAACACAGTAATGTTACTTTATTCTATAAATGTATGACACTTCTTGCATTTATATACGTACAATTACATGTTATAACCCCATTACAGTTACTGCTCTCATAAAAAACAAAATTATTTTGTTATATAATTTTGTTTCTAAATATAGCATCAAACAACATATTTGATCAAAATTAATATTTTAGTCAGTTATTGCGCTTCCCTTCTATTGCGCGCTGTTTGATTGACACGCATGTGCGGACTAGCGCTCATTCAGTGAAGTTTAACGGAGACTCACTTGCTGTCAGGACGAGCCTTTATGTAAAATGGAAATACTGGAGTGAATTTCTAACATTTACAGATAAGTATATAAATGTAAAAATGTCATTTCTGTGCTGAAGAAAACTTGTCTGGAACACATTAAACAGCACACGCATCTGTCACGGCATCTGACACGACAAGCCACGTTAATACACTTACGAGTTTGTTTGAAGCGCTTAATATAAAACATTCTCATGTTTTGAACAACCTGGATTGTGCACTTTTCCTGCAGCAGCTCACTCTGTGACCTCCGCTGTTTTTCAAATGTGTTTTATCTATAGAAATGTGTTTTTCCCCATTGTGAACTGATGTCACTGACTGGGGTGATCCACAGTGATGTCACAGACCCAACTAATCGATAATAACTAATTCGTTTAATTATTGATTATTATCGATTTTATCGATTAGTTGTTGCAGCCCTTCAAAGGTTTAACAAAGTATTCCTGAGCCCACGTCAGGATATCCATTACAGACTCATTACTGTTTAAGACTGTGACGTCTGAGGGATCGGAGATCACGTGCATTCAGAAGTGGTTTTCGGCCTTGCCCACGCACCGAGATTTGACTGGATTCCTTGAATCTTTTAATTATATTTTGCACTATAGAAAGTGAAATGGCCAAAATCCTACCGATTTACCTTGGCAAATGTTGTTCTCAAAGAGTTTGATTATTCACTGATGCATCTGCTGACAGATTGGCGAGCCTTGACCCATCCTTGCTCTTGTAGGACTAGGCTTTTTTTTTGGAGGGTCCTTCTATACTATGATTAGATGATTGCCTCACCTGTTTCACATCACCTTCTTATTTCAACTTGTCACATCGCTAAATTGCCCTGTCCCAACTTTTTTGGAACGTGTTGCATGCATCTATTTAAAAAGAAATGTATCTTCAAAAACTATGCAGTTGATTAGGTAAAATATCAAATACCTTGTCTTTTATGCGTTTTTTTGTTTAAATACAAGTCAAAGTACATTTACAACTCACTCCTCTTTGTTTTTATTAGCATTTTTCCAAACTGTCCCAACTTTTTCAGAATTGGGTTTGTAATTCGATTATAATTAGAGGTGAAAAAAAAAAAAACCCAACATACTTATGATCAGTATTCAGTGTTTCCTGCTATTTGCAGCATCATTTGCAGCGTCATTGTCTTTAACCACTTATATCTACAGTCAGGTCCATAAGTATTTAGACAGTGACACATTTTTCGTAGTTTTGCCTCTGTACACCACCACAGTGGATTTGAAATGAAGCAATCAAGATGTGATTGAAGTGCATAGAAAATTTAACTCATGACCACCTTGTTGCTATTATCTGGGAAGGATTTTGGATTATCAGTTAACCCAGGTTTTAGGAACCCCGGTGTAAGGCAAAGGTTAATTCTGTCCACGAGTAGCGCTCGCAAAGTTTACATTGTGAGAGCCATTATAATTCGGAATTGACCCCATCATGCAAAATCGCATGAGCTAGGGATTGTTTGACCTTGATCTCAACAGCTGCAAGTGAGTAATTTGCATTAATTTACCTCAAAAATAGTTTAAAATATTCTGTACACTGAAGTTGCTTATTGCTTCAAATAAGATACATATCATTCAAAAAGAGAAATATTTAATCTAAAGTTCTTTGTGGTGGGGAAAAAAGTGTTGAAATGTGGAAAAAATGGCATGGGTCATGGACTGCATGTGTAGATGAATTAAAGGACTGTTGTGTACACAAGGAATCATGAGATTTCCTGTGCGAACCTTAATGACAGACAGAATTCTTCTATGCAAGCATTATGAAAGGACAACTAAAATTTTTAAAACTCTTTTATTGACCAGAATATGATGGGTCCAGGTCTGGAATTTGATGTGGACACTCTTTTTAGTGAAATAGGACCAAGTAAAACAGAAATAATAGATTAATTTGAAATTTCATCAGAACAATAGATGGGATTTTTCTGCCCACTTTCTGTAGAATATGCCATATCACAATGTATAAGAACAGTAAAACACTATGGCAAAAATGATGCTTTACCACTTAACTCTGAATGTTCATTAACTGTTTATCTGCACTAGTTAAAAGTACAACTTAACATTTGTAAAAAATAAATAAATAAAAAATTATCGATTGCAATCTAACAATAGCGTAAAAGTGATTAGATCCTGAATCGATTTTGAATCAATCCAACTGTGCAAAGGGAACCAAACAGCATGTGTTTTGGCTTGCTTGCAAGATTTTTCAGTAAGTGTGAGCTGCTAAACTGAGCCGTGAGGTGCAAGGACCGTGAAAATGCAATGAGTTCTGGAGATTTGGACTGATTAAACTGTGGATGTGATACGGAAAATGTTTTAAGCTAGTAATTTCTATTATTATCTACTAATTTATTGAGCATGGTACTGTGTTCTCCACACTTGGGGTGGGGGAGGATTGAAATTATTCAAAGGAAATGTTGAGTTGTTATTTTAAGTTTTTTTTACGTTGTTTTCGACCATTATCCTTACCATATTTGTGAAGGGAAACTGGCAACTGTTATTGTCAAAAGTCTATTAATTTCACCAAATAACATGTTTAAGTTTTAATGAAAGTATATATGGACCTATTAAAATATGTATCACCTTTAAATGATGTTTCAACCAAATTATTTATATGTGGCTCATTCCATCTCAAGTGGTCCGATGCAGGTTGCTTGGCTATTTTTTAAAATTTTCCTAATTTTTTTCAGTGATCACCTCTATGTATTGGCATTGCAAAATCACCAGTTCTTATTTATTTATTTATTATAATTTTTCTTGGTTTAACCATGACAGCGATCCTTGTGTAATGGCACACAATTTTTGGTTATACAGCTGCTTACGGAAACCTCAATATCTTGGCTCAGGATGGGCCTAGCTCCTTGGAACGAAAGCTGATCTCTAGAGCACATTACAAGGTACATATATAAACATTTTGCACATTCATGTTCCTTAGACTTAGCACTTAAGTCCATATGTAATGCGCAAGATTGCTCACAGTTCTACTTTTAGGGTCAATTTATAATGGGAAGAGTTTGAGTCTCCGTCTTAATTTTTTAGAGGGTACTTGGGTAAGTATAGTGTGCATTTCAGGTAGAAGATTTTGCTCTTTTTTTTTTTTATTGTATTTTTTTATGGGGGCGAGAGAGTGCAATTATTAAAATTCCCCTCACTTTCTGGTTGAACAAATCTGGTGGGGGACGAAATACAAACCTGAAATTTTCATAGAAATACGTCCTCTATAGTAGCATTCTGCTGTGAGTTTGAGATTGGAGGTAAACTCTGCTGGACTGTGGACCTTGAGGGCAAGATTTGAAGAACCAGCATGATTTATCATGTTGGTACCGGTGTATAGTTGGTATGTGTGAATAGATTTTATCCAAATGGAAGTACAGTGTTCAGTTGGGTGTTTTACAAATGAACAGTGTCATAAACAGATGTGTTGGTGTTTCTCCTGTGATAAAAGCATTAAGTGACTTAATACAATACAATTCAATTCAGTTTTATTTGTATAATGCTTTTAACAATGGACATTGTCCCGAAGCAGCTTTACAAAAGTATATAAATTCAGGATATACATTTTAAATGTATGAATTTATTCCTAATGAGCAAGCCAGAGACTATGGTGGCAAGGAAAAACTCCCTGAGACGATATGAGGAAGAAATCTTGAGAGGAACCAGACTCCAAAGGGAACCCATTCTCATCTGGGTGACACTGGATAGTGCAATTATAAATAAATCCCTTCTATAACTGTATACTACATGGTCAAATAGTGCAATTGTGTAACCAGGAATAGGCTAATACCGGTACTACAGTAGTATCGCGATACTAAAGCTTCAAAATACCACCAATGCCACTGTATTTTTTTTTATTTTTTTTATTTTTTTTTTAAAACGATAATATCATCAATACATTGTTGTATGTGAGGCAGTTAATACTATTTTCACTAAAACGACACATCTCCCTGCACCTACCATTAAAATTATAGACTGATCATTTCTTTCAGTGGGCAAACGTACAAAATCAGCAGGGGATCAAATAACTTTTTCCCTCACTGTATCTCAATAGATAAATAGATAAATGTAAGAGGAAAATAAATAAAGGAATAAATGACTTGATAAAACAAATATAATTCAATTTTAATTCAATTTAATCCTAAATTTATTTTTGTATTACTTTTTCTTCATTGGGGCAGTGGTAGCTCAGTGATTAGGGCATTGGTCTACTGCTCAGAAGATCATGAGTTCAAACCCCAGCCCCACCAATCTGCCACTGTTGGGCCCTTGAGCAAAGCCCTTAACCCTCGACTGCTCAGATGTATAAATGAGATAAATGTAAGTCACTCTGGATAAGAGTGTCTGCCAAATGCCATAATAATAATAATAATTTTTGTATTTATTTTTAAATTTATCTTTATTCTTTAACTTTTATTTATTTATTTCCATATTTATTTATTTCTACATGTATTTATTTTTACTTTTCCGTGTGCAACATGGAAATGAGGGAGGTGGTCCTAGCATAGCTCCAGTGTCTCATTAGTTGAGAGGTCAGCTAAAAATGCTATAAGGCTACTAGGAGCTGCTTACCTTAAACCATGCTGCGCCACCAGACAACTTTGCAATGTTTCCAGCAGTTTGACCCATTGAGAGATAAGTTTCAATAGTACTTATAGGAAGCAAATAAGATGGACGTCCCACCGTAGTACCCTCTGACTCGCACAGATTTTGTTTTTTGAAGCATCCGCCATAGTTTACACGAGAGCTACGACCTGTAAGCAAGTTAAAGCAAGCGGATAGTTCTTGGCGGATGCTTCACAAATAGCTAGAGAGTCGCGCAACTTGGCAAATGAAGTCGATAACCACGCATCAAAGACTACATGTTATTTAGAGTAGAGGTGCTTACTGATGTTTTAGGTACTGTATGCCGATACAGCCTGAATTGTTAGGCTCTCTGCAAAATATTTCCCTGCATATTCAAAATCTGCGTGAGTCGGAGGGTGCTACAGTGGGACTTATTTGTTTCCTATAAGTACTGTTGAAACATATCTCTCACTGGGTCAAACTGCTGGAAACGTTGCTAAGTTGTTTGGTATATGTGAAAGAACTATCCGGAATAGCATGGCGCAGCATGGTTTAAGGTGAGCAGCTCCTAGTAGCCTTATAGCCTTTTTAGCTGAGCTCTCAACCAATGAGGGTATGGAGCTACGCAAGGACCGCCTCCCTTATTTCCATTTTGCACACAGAAAAGTAAAAATAAATACATGTAGAAATAAATAAATATGGAAATAAATACATGTGTGAATAAATAAATATAAAAATAAGTAAATGCACAAATAAATATAAAATTAAATGGAAAAAATAAATAAAAGAATAAATAAAAGTTAAAGAATAAAAATAAATTTAAAAATAAATACACAAAATAAGTGAAGGAAAAAGTAATATAAAAATAAATTTAGGATTAAATTTAATTAAAAATGAATTATATTTGTTTTACCAAGTCATTTATTCCTTTATTTATTTTCCTATTATTACATTTATTTATCTATCTATCTGTCTGTCTGTCTGTCTGTCTGTCTGTCTGTCTGTTTGTTTGTTTTTAATTTCTGCAGGTTTGGTCCTCCATAGTAGGTGTGGGTTATTTGTATATATTTGGTGGCTTGCTCTTTGTATAATACACAACAGTCTTGGCAAAAGTTATTAGTGGTTTTTGGTGTGCTTTTTGTATATATGCTGTTAGAGACTGGATCTTGTTTGTAAACAGTGCCTCTACGAGGTGAGTGTTACAGAATATCACATCTGTTGATATTTCTGTTGAATAAATGATTTAAAAAGCTAATTTTCCTTGTTTTGTTCAAGTATATCAACTTCATTAATAGGCACTGTTTCAAAGATGATCAAATGTTTGATTGTCCAAATATGTTAAAAAAAAAAAAAAAAAAGCCAACAATTTCCAAGAGGTGTACTTATTTTTTCACATGACTATCTATTGTATAGTCACTGAAAACAAAAAAAATAGTAGTGCTTGAAAAGGCCTTGAAAGTCCTGGAATTTCATTATGAAGCATCTGTATGAACCACGTAAAATCAGCCATGTTTGATCGTAAACAAATTTATTTACAAATTCAGTTATTTATTCCTAATATTGTGTTCATTCTTAGTTCTCTGAGGACAGTTTCCATTTGTGTTATTTCATTGCTTTAGGAAACAATAGATGAAATAAGTTTTTCCAATAGCCAATTATTCATTCTCAACAATAAAGTATTGACAAAAATCTGGTTAGTCCGTTTTCATTTATATCTGTTTTTCTGTAAATTTGGTTCATTTTGTAGATTTGAATTATGAATTAACACAATATTGTGCAGTATCTTGATACTACTTGCTATCATGATACTTCAGCTGGTATAGTATCATAAGATGTGTTTAAGGTATCATGACAACCCTCACCAGGAAGTTCATTACAGTTCTCACATGAAGTCAGTTTTGTTGAACTTATCCACTGTTGGACACTTGAGTGCAAAACTGTTTGTGGCAATTGTAGTCCTAAGCCATCATAGCATAACTGTTCATATGAATTGTGGTCCAAAGCCGTCTTCATGGTTTTTAAGCGGTTCCATCCTCAGTAATCATAATGACAGCCTCCAAACATCCCAGTTCACCACAATATTCAATGCCCGTGAGTCCTCCAGATCTGCTCCTTTACCTAAGAAACACTTCACAAAAGGCTTGACTAAACAAATATGTTTTCAGCCTAGATGTAAACACTAAGATTGTGTCTGAGCCCCGAACCCTAACTGGAAGGCTGTTCCATAACTGCAGGGCTTTGTAAGAGAAGGCTCTTCCCCCTGCTGTAGCTTTCACTATTTGAGGTACCAACAAATAGCCTGCACTTTTTGATCGGAGTAGGCGTGGCGGATCATAAAAGACCAAAAGTTCGCTCAGGTACAGTGGTGCCATTTATAGCTTTATAGGTCAATAGTAGTATTTTATAATCAGTGCAAAATTTGATTGTGAGCCAATGCAGTGTGGATATGATGTGGGTGATGTGGTCATATCTCCTGGTTCTAGTAAGGACTCTTGCAGCTGCATTCTGGACTAACTGGAGCTTGTTTATGCGCCATGGGGAACATCCAGACAGTAAGGTGTTACAACAATCCAATATCGTGTAGTGACATATTTCTTATCTTAGCAATATTTCTGAGATGAAAGAAGGCTATCCTAGTACTATATATCTTGATAAAAATCAAGGTCTTTTACTGCTGCACATGAAACAAAGGCCATCTGGAGTTACTATGTAATCAGAAAGCTTACTTCGAGCCGCATGTGGTCCTAGTACAAGTACTTTTGTCTTGTCAGAATTAAGTAAAGGAAGTTAATAAGCATCAGGTGTCTAATGTCCTTTACATGTTCTTCAGCTTTATTAAACTGGTCATCTTGTTTTGCTGAAACTGCACCTGCATAACAGTAGAAGCTAATACCATGTTTACAAATAATTTTACCCAGAGGTAGTGTATATATAAAGAAAAGAGAAGTGTGCCTAAAACAGAACCTTGCTGAACACCAAACTTTACCTTAGTATGTGTACAGAAGTCACCATTTACATCTACGAACTGATAACGATCAGTCAAATAAGACCTGAGCCAGGAGAGGGCCATTCCCTTAATGCCAACAACATTTTCTAGTCTATCAAGGAGAATAGTATAATCAGTGGTATCAAAAGGTCAAGCAGCACTGTGAAGTTACAAACGTTATTTAAATTCATTAAAAAGTGATTGGGAATGACTGGAGAAGAAAACAGAAATTTCATGTGCCAAACTGATTACTCAGAGGAAGCAGTTATCGAAAGTCACGAAGAGCATCATGGGAAACAGCCGATCTCATGGAAGAATGTGTATCAGGTGCGCTTGTGATTAGTGCACATTGAACGCCAAACACGGGCAGAAAGCGCTTGTCCTGAAAGATTAATGGCACTACAAGTGTCCAGTTGCATAATGTCTCCTCCGAGGAATGGATTGCATGACTGAAAAGTTATGAGTAAATGAGGATGACAGAAATTGGATGCACATCAGTGATTAGTCAACCAGAGATGCTGCTGGTAGGGTGACAACAAGCTTAATGCCAATTTATATTCAGATAAATTCCATCTTGTGTGTTATTTGAACCTTAAGAGACATTATACTGGCTTATACTGTGTATGATAATGTTGCATTAGAGTGCATACGGTTAAATGTGTACTTAAAAGTCTGAATACGTGTTAATGCACAGGATGTCAAATGTTTGATTATAACCAGGTATTTTATTCTGTTTTCTTTAAAGTTTACCAACCTAATTTATACTTAAGCGAACTTTTGCTACTGAAATGGTTAACTACTGTTTCAAGTCACTTATCTGACTTCAAGCTAAATTAATCTGTTGCAAAGCTGCTCTAATCAATTGTGAAATTGTATGGAATGTATGTGAATGGAAATCAACACATTGCAAACCAACTAAAACTGTAATAAGTTTATTGAAGATTTAAAGTAAAGGCCATTTTGAGTTGATTCTTGTGTCTCCCTGGTTGACTGAGATCTTTTTTTTAGTTAGAGGCAGAACTGATGTGGGGAATCCAAAAATAACTCAACAAACACAAGCAAGGAGACACAACCCTGATCAGTGGCCAGTAGTAGGTCATTTACCACTTTAATCAGTGCTGTCTCTGTGGTATGATGAAGCCTAAATCCTGATTGATACATTTCATGAATGTTATTCCTATGTAGGTATGAGCATAGCTGCTGTGCTACAATGTTTTCTAGAATCTTGGAGATAAAGGGGAGATTTTATATATTTGGAGATAACGGCTCTCCCTGTGGTCCTTTAGAGTCCCAGAGTCTTTGAAAGAGCTTTGTAACCCTTCCCAGACTGATGTACTGTATTTCAATCACATTCTTCCCCATCATTTCTGGAATTTCTTTCAGTTGTGGCATAATGTGTTACTGGGTAAGACCTTTTAACCAACATCATGCTGTTGAAAAAGTTCTATTTAAGTTTTGATTTGATTGAACAGGGTTGCCAATAATCAGGCCTGGTTGCATCTAGTCCAGTTGAACCCCCTTATGAATGCAGTTTCATAGATTTGGGAAATTACTAACTATGGGGGCAAATACATTTTCACACAGGCCCAGTTGGTATTTTACAACATTGTTATACAGGTGCATCTCAATAAATTAGAATGTCGTGGAAAAGTTCGTTTATTTCAGTAATTCAACTCAAATTGTGAAACTCGTGTATTAAATAAATTCAATGCCACAGACTGAAGTAGTTTAAGTCTTTGGTTCTTTTAATTGTGATGATTTTGGCTCACATTTAACAAAAACCCACCAATTCACTATCTCAACAAATTAGAATATGGTGACATGCCAATCAGCTAATCAACTCAAAACACTTGCAAAGGTTTCCTGAGCCTTCAGAATGGTCTCTCAGTTTGGTTCACTAGGTAAGCCACAAACATTCATTTCCAAAGAAGCTGGCTGTTCACAGAGTGCTGTATCCAAGCATGTTAACAGAAAGTTGAGTGGAAGGAAAAAGTGTGGAAGAAAAAGATGCACAACCAACCGAGAGAACCGCAGCCTTATGAGGACTGTCAAGCAAAATCGATTCAAGAATTTGAGTGAACTTCACAAGGAATGGACTGAGGCTGGGGTCAAGGCATCAAGAGCCACCACACACAGACGTGTCAAGGAATTTGGCTACAGTTGTCGTATTCCTCTTGTTAAGCCACTCCTGAACCACAGACAATGTCAGAGGCATCTTACCTGGGCTAAGGAGAAGAAGAACTGGACTGTTGCCCAGTGGTCCAAAGTCCTCTTTTCAGATGAGAGCAAGTTTTGTATTTCATTTGGAAACCAAGGTCCTAGAGTCTGGAGGAAGGGTGGAGAAGCTCATAGCCCAAGTTGCTTGAAGTCCAGTGTTCAGTTTCCACAGTCTGTGATGATTTGGGGTGCAATGTCATCTGCTGGTGTTGGTCCATTGTGTTTTTTGAAAACCAAAGTCACTGCACCCGTTTACCAAGAAATTTTGGAGCACTTCATGCTTCCTTCAGCTGACCAGCATTTTGAAGATGCTGATTTCATTTTCCAGCAGGATTTGGCACCTGCCCACACTGCCAAAAGCACCAAAAGTTGGTTAAATGACCATGGTGTTGGTGTGCTTGACTGGCCAGCAAACTCACCACACCTGAACCCCATAGAGAATCTATGGGGTATTGTCAAGAGGAAAATGAGAAACAAGAGACCAAAAAATGCAGATGAGCTGAAGGCTACTGTCAAAGAAACCTGGGCTTCCATACCACCTCAGCAGTGCCACAAACTGATCACCTCCATGTCACGCCGAATTGAGGCAGTAATTAAAGCAAAAGGAGCCCCTACCAAGTATTGAGTACATGTACAGTAAATGAACATACTTTCCAGAAGGCCAACAATTCACTAAAAATGTTTTTTTTATTGGTCTTATGAAGTATTCTAATTTGTTGAGATAGTGAATTGGTGGGTTTTTGTTAAATGTGAGCCAAAATCATCACAATTAAAAGAACCAAAGACTTAAACTACTTCAGTCTGTGTGCATTGAATTTATTTAATACACGAGTTTCACAATTTGAGTTGAGATACTGAAATAAATGAACTTTTCCATGACATTCTAATTTATTGAGATGCACCTGTATAACCTTTTTTGCTTCAATAAATAACATTATCTTTTAAAAACTGTATTATGTGTTTATTCAGTTCAATTCAATTCAGTTTTATTTGTATAGCGCTTTTAACAATAGACATCGTCACAAAGCAGCTTCACAGAGATATAAGTTTTGGATCTGAATTTTAAATCGATAAATTTATCCCCAATGAGCAAGCCAGTGACGACGATGGCAAGGAAAAACTCCCTGAGACGACATGAGGAAGAAACCTTGAGAGATACCAGACTCAAAAGGGAACCCATCCTCATCTGGGTGACACCGGATAGTGTAATTATATGTGAATCCCTTCTATAACTGTATGATACATGATATAAAGTGCAACTGTGTAGTCAGGACATTCACCACAGTCTCAACATGAAGTCTATTCTGCTGAAGTCATGAACTGTCCACCGATGGAGACCCAAGCGCAAAAGTCTGTTTGTGAATTTTTTTTTTTTTTTTTGTGGAGGCTGTCCATATGGACCCATCCCCAGCAACAGCGTGTGACCCCCAGTGATGAGAACCCCAGAAGCAGGGCACCAGGACAGACCAGGCAGGCTCAGAGAGCAGAACGGGTCAGGCCTGCTGCCACCCCAGGAGCAACACGCGTAGAGCTTGTGATGTGACGATTTGATGTTGGTATCATCCAAAATCTTCGCAGGCGTTGGCGTCATCTGGAATCTTCCTAGAGGCTGGTTCTGAACTGGAGCTGGCATGTTCACTGATGCCCATCCCGAGGTAGGAATAGAAAACAGATGGAACATGATTAGTGTGGCTGCTATTCTTTGTATGTCCAGCAAAAATGACCATGTGCATTTGTTATCATTTTATCAATGATGACAGAAGTACAAGGTCATGAGAGGTGATTAGGTAAATGCTAGGCCAAAGAAATTTGTTTAAATCTGGATTTAAACTGAGAGAGTGTGTTTGAACCCCGAACATTATCAGGAAGGCTATTCCAGAGTTTAGGAGCTATATGTGAAAAAGCTCTACCCCTTTTAGTAGACTTTGATATCTTCGGTATAATCAGAAATCCAGAGTTTTGCGACCTTAAAGAGCATGATGGATTGTAACGTGATAGAAGATTGGTTAAATACAAAGGGGCTTGGCGTTTATGGCTTTATAGGTGAGTAGCAGTATTTTATAATCGATATGAAATTTAACAGGTAACCAGTGTAGAGATTATAAAATTGGGGTAATGTGTTGATATTTTCGTGATCTGGTAAGCACTCTTGCAGCTGTATTTTGGATTAACTGTAGCTTATTTATTGAGGATGCAGGACAACCACCTAGCAGTGCATTACAATAGTCCATTCTTGAGGTCGTGAAGGCATGAACTAGTTTTTCTGCATCAGAAACAGATAGCATGTTATGTAGCCTGGCAATATTTCTAAGGTGAAAGAAGGCTGTTTTTGTTACCTGGATAATATGATTTTCAAATGACAGGTTGCTGTCTAATATAACACCCAGGTCTTTAACTGCAGAGGATGAAGTAACCGTACATCCTTCTAGATGCAGATTGTATTCTAGGAGCTTTTGTGTACCGATTTTTGGTCCAATTAGCAATATATCTGTTTTATCTGAATTTAGTAAAAGAAAATTACCGGTCATTCAGTCTTGAATGCCTTTAAAAAATTCCATTAATGTGGAAAATTTTGAAATTTTATCTGGTCTTGTGGAAATATGTAGTTGAGTATCATCAGCATAACAGTGGAAATTTATCCCATGTTTTCTGATATTACCAAGGGGCAGCATGTATAAAGAAAACAGCAGGGGGCCTAATACCAATCCTTGCGGCACACCATACTTTACTGCTGTTATGTCAGAAAGTTCATCATTTAAACAAACAAAATGGTAGCGGTCAGACAGGTAGCATTTAAACCATTTCAGTTCCTGTTTCTGAATACCAATGTAGTTTTGTAAGAGTATGTCATGATCTATAGTGTCGAACGCAGCACTAAGATCAAGCAAAACAAGCAGTGAAATGCAGCCTTGGTCAGATGCTAGAAGCAAGTCATTTGTAATTTTGATGAGTGCAGTCTCTGTGCTGTGATGGGGCCTGAAACCTGATTGAAATTCTTCATAGATATCATTATTCTGCAAAAAGGAGCATAATTGAGCAGACACAACCTTATCTAATACTTTAGATATAAGTGGAAGGTTTGAGATTGGTCTATAATTTACTAATTTACTAGGATCTAGTTGTGGTTTCTTAAGGAGAGGCTTAATATTCTTGGGACGTGACCTAGAGATAAAGAGGAGTTAATGATATTGAGGAGAGGCTCTCCTACTACAGGAAGCAACTCTTTCATTAGATTAGTAGGTATGGGATCTAGTATGCATGTGGTTGATTTTGATGTGTTGATAAGTTTTGTAAGCTCTTCCTGTCCAATAGTAGTAAAGGACTGCAAATGTTCTTGGGAAGTGATATTTGAGGCTAAAACCTGTGATGCTGCTGTCGGTTGTACATTTCCAATTTAATTCCTGATGCTTTCAATTTTATTCCTGATGCTTTCAATTTTCTCAGTGAAGAAATCCATGAAATCATTACGACTATTTGTCACTACGATAAGGATTTGTTTTGGTTACTTTCTATGAGTTTATGTAGCTACTCTGCCCTAGCAGCGTTTAGACCCTGTCTTTAGCGAGACATACTGTCCTTCCACGCAATTCGAAAAACCTTTAGACTTGGTTTTTTTCCATTTGCGCTCGAGATTACGAGTTGCTGTCATAAGAGCATGAGTATGACTGTTGTACCATGGAGCAGGATGTTTTTCTCTAACCTTTTTTAGTTTGATAGGGGCAACAATATCTAGAGTGCTAGAGAGCATAGTGCCCATATTGCTAGTCAACATATCAAGTTCAACCGAATTTATAGGTACACAGCGCAGTTGGGACAGATCAGGCAGCTTAGTTATGAATCTGTCCGAAGTGACTGGAATAATAGTTCTACCCATTCGATAAAGCGGTTCTGATTGGCTAATCTCAGCTACAGGCAGTGTGCATGAGATGAGATAGTGATCTGTGATATCATCACTTTGTGGTAGAATAATTATATTGTTAACTTCAGTTCCATGAGATATAATTAAGTCTAGTGTATGATTGAAGCGATGAGTGGGTCCGGTGACATTTTGCTTGACCCCGAAGGAGTTCAGTAGGTCTGTAAAAGCAAGTCCTAATGCATCATTTTTATTATCTACATGGATGTTAAAATCTCCGACAATCAGTGCTTTATCCCCATTTACTATCAAGTCTGAAAGGAAATCTGCAAACTCTTTCAAAAAATCAATGTAGGGACCTGGGGGTCTATACACGGTAGCCCGAGAAAGAGATAGCAGTGATCCCCCCCCCCGCCTCCCCCAGTACCTAAAAGTGTAACATTGAGCACAATTACTTCAAATGAGTTCTACCTGTGTCCTGTTCTCTGAGTAATACTAAGAGTATTACTGTATATTGTTGCAACAACTCACCCCCCCCCCCAACCCCACAACCAATCATACGGGGCTCATGCTTATAACAGTAGCCAGGTGGCTTGGACTCATTTAGTACAATGTAATCATTTGATTTAAGCCAGGTTTCGGTAAGGCAGAGCGCATCGAAATTATTATCTGTAATGATTTCATTTACAACTACTGCCTTGGGTGCAAGAGGTCTAATGTTTAGGAGCCCAAGTTTTAAAAATCCTTTCTGTGCGCCTCTTTTGCTGTTGTCTGGTTTAATTGCAATCAGATTATTTCTAATTTCTGTATTATAATTGTTATTTTTACTTGTTACTCGGGGAACAGACGCAGTCTCTATAGGATAATCTACAAATGTCATATCATTTAAGTAATTCGAACATTGACTATCAAAGCTGTTATCTTCATTTGATATTGTACTTACTAGTCATATGGGGTGTAGTGTCTTGGAGATGTTGTCTGAGAGGAGATCCGCTCCGAGTCTGCTGGGGTGCAGGCCATCAACGCGGAACAATCTAGGACGCTCCCAGAAAAGATTCCAATTATTTATAAAGAGCAGTTTCTGTTCATTATACCATGACATTAACCATTTGTTTAGAGCGAAAAGCCTACTGAACCTTTCAAGTCCACGTCTGTATATGGGGAGAGGTCTGGACACGATCTTTGTCATGGGCGATGTGCTGCATACCGTCTCGATCAGGCTGCCGAAGTCCCTCTTCAGGATCTCCGACGTTTCGAACAATGGAGTCTCCGATGATCACGGTGTTGGGTTTGGTCTTGCAGAGAGGGGCGAAGTGGTTCCTGTTGGAGATCGAAGACTGGGGGCGGCGGAGTGGGAGAGGTCCTTGCCCGGGGTCTGGCCCGCACCTTCCGCTGCTGGTGCACCCAGGGTCCATGGTGAGTCGGCGCCGGAGTGAAGGAGACCTGGGCTGGTTGCATGCGGGGTGCATGGCACCTGTGCAGAGAAACACACGGAGTGGAGGTGGTGGGAGTGATTGTATCACGTCGCAAACTTACCGTGCTTTTGTGAGCGTCAGCGCGAGATCTCTCTAGCACAGCTCTCCGTTCATGCAGCTGGGCCTGCTTCTTTAGTAGGTCGCAGATCTGCTTCTCCACGGCCTCCAACTCCAACTGCACCGTGTGCGATTCGAACGTGTCCTCGCCTGCACTCAAAGGTAGGGAAATACCTGACATGTTCGCAATTTTAAACAGCAGTGGTCGAGTGAGAATGTAAATAAGACTAGCGGTAGCCGGCTAGAGTGTTGCTAGCAGCGTGGTAGCGAATGTTCGTGAATTCCGATTAAAATCTAACAATATCGCAACGTTTTTGATTGAGTTTAGTCTAGAAAATATTCACACGTTATAACACTGAAGAATGGTAGGTTTTACGATTGATCAAATATAAAAAATGGAGAAACTTAGCATAAACTTGAGTAGTGGTCTCGTTCCTGCTTCCGTTCCATCTCGTTCCAAATTGTCCAGGTTGCCTTTGTTTTATCTTACAAACCCAATTCCAAGTTTGGATGCTGTGTAAAATGTAAATGAAAACAGAATGCAGTGATTTGCAAATCTCATAAACCCATATGTTATTCACAATAGAACATGGAAAACGTATCAAGTGTTTAAACTGAGGAACTGTACCATTTTAAGAAAAAAATAAGGTAATTTTGAACTTGATGGCTGCAACACATCTCAAAAAAGTTGGGTCAGGGGCAACAAAAGGCTGGAAAAGTAAGTGTTACTAAAAAGAAACACCTGGAGGAACATTTTGCAACTAATTAGGTTAATTGGCAACAGGTCAGTGATATGATTGGGTATCTTAGAGAGGCAGAGTCTCTCAGTAGTAAAGATGGTATGGAAGCATGTGTTGCTCTAAAACCTGTATATACCTTTCAGCATTGATGGTGCTTTTCCAGATATGCAAGCTGCCCATTCTGTAGGCACTAATGCACCCCCATACCATCAGAGATGCAGGCTTTTGAACTCATCGCTGATAAAAAGCCGGCTGGTCCCTCTCCTCTTTTAGGCCTCTTTAGTCCATGGTTTCCAAAAAGAATTTCAAATTTCGATTCGTCTGACCACAGAACAGTTTTCCACTTTGCCTCAGTCCATTTTAAATGTGCTTTGGCCCAGAGAAGACAGCGGTGTTTCTGGATCTTGTTCACATATGGCTTCTTCTTTGCATGATGGAGCTTTAACCAGCATTTGTGGATGGCACGGCGAACTATGTTCACAGACAGTGAGTTCTGGAGGTGTTACTGAGCCCATGCAGTGATTTCCATTACAGAATCATGCCTGTTTTTAATGCAGTGTCGCCTGAGGGCCCGAAGATCACAGGCATGCAATATTGATTTTCACCCTTGTCCCTTGCGCACAGAGATTTCTCCAGATTCTCAGAATCTTTTGATGATATGTACTGTAGATGATGAGATATTCAAAGTATTCACAATTTTATGTTGAGGAACATTATTCTGAAATTGTTCCACAAATTGTAGACGCAGTTTTTGCAGATTGCGTCTGCAGACTCTGCCCATCTTTACTTCTGAAAGACTTTGCCTCTCTATGATACTCTTTATATCCAATCATGTTACTGACCTGTTGCCAATTAACCTCCAGCTGTTTGTTTATAGTAAAACTTACTTTTCCAGCCTTTTGTTGCCCCTGTGCCAGCTTTTTTGAGACGTGTTATGGCCATCAAATTCAAAAAATTTTTTTCTTTTTTTCTTAAATTGGTACATTTCCTCAGTTTAAATATTTGGTGTGTTTTCTATGTTCTATTGTGAATAACATATGAGTTTGAGATTTACAAATCAATGCATTCTGTTTATATTTACATTTTACACAGCATCCCAACTTTTTTGGAATTGGGGCTGTAGATTTTGTTTTAATTTCTGAAACAATGATAGAAATTTTTTTCCTCCACAAATAATTAATAAATAATTCACAAGTTATGGCAAAATTTGATACAACTTATTTTACAAAAATGAAATATGCTAATTTTGTAGGCAGACAAGGCAACTCGCACAACATGACTGATGAGATGAGGTAGATGAGGACTTGCACCAGCTCAGTTAAATTCAGTTTTATTTGTATAGCACCTTTAAGAATGGACATTGTCCCAAAGCAGCTTCACAGAAATATATAATGTATATAATAAATATATTAGGGGTGTAAATCCCAAGTTTCACTACATATTTCAGTGCAATTAAGGACCAGTGATCTTAAACTTTGACAGATGTCACACCCGGGATGTGGCTAGAATTAGAGTGTCCTTAAAATGGTCCATCTTGGGCCCAGAGTGTGACCCATTTTCAGCCTAGGAATGAAATGCCTAAGAACAGCCCCCCTTTTTTTTGTGGTGGAAGAACTTGATGTATAATGTCAAATGATAAATTGACAGTTCAGTTCTTACTATCCTGTTATATTTACAGTATTACTGACATGTTTCAACAAGAATATAAAGATAAATAACAAATGACATACTAAGTATTGTTTTCTGCTACAAAAAGTCAAACTGTAACATTATGAAAAAATTATTGTTTGCATTCAAACAAATATGAAGTATTTCAGTAAGAAATATACTTTTTTGGCAGCTACCTCATGCCACGGCATGTGACGGTGGTTTTTTTATATCTCCATTGTATTTGCACTTGTGGCTGTATGCGACTGGTTCTGATGTACGAAAATGAATTCATTCATGTGGAACCCATATGCATTTGAATTGTCAATTCAATAAGGTTTTATTCAGTGTATGCTGCATTCAACTTTCTTCAGAAGCAGGAAGTCGGAGCACAGAATGACACAATTTCTGAATTCTGTCCATTTGAGCTACAAAGTCTTTTGTCTTTTGTTAGCAACAAACTAGCCAGCTAACTGTAATGAGTGTATATTTTCCTCTTCAAAACTATCTGTAGTTAAAGCTATCTTTAACTGCATCTTTAACTAATCTAAAGCTATTTGTATTTGGACTGTTATAGTGTTAACAAGATATCTAAATAATAATCTAAAGCAAATACATTATATTTATGAATGTACATGTAAGAAGTGCTACTTTATTTACTGCTAGTGCTGTGTGCAGCCATGTTGATTTGACGTCTCTTGCTGAACTCGAAGAAACTCTGAGTTGAGGAGACCATCCCGAGTTCCAGTGTAGGAGTTTAGGGGGCATTTTCTTTGCTTTTTAAGCTCAGAGGTCGGGAATTACAAGTTATGACTTTTAGTCAAATGCAGCATTACTCCCTTACTCTCAAACACGTTGTAGTCCGATGTTTTGTGAACTCTTATGCAAAATGCGTTACGGTTGCCAGGTCTGACAATATAATATAATTGGCGATAAATGCTACTGGATAACATGGCAATGTAATATCATTATAGCACACAAGCCTACTTGTCAGCAATATGTTTTGTCAAGTTCAAGGTGTTCTTTTGGATTACCCTGGTCATCTGCAAGGTAGGCAAACCATGCCCACACCTCACTCCTTGACGAGCTGCAGACGTGAAATGAAACTGGGTGGATTGCCTCAGTTGGTTTGCAATGCTGTGCACTCTTGATTAGCTGCATGTACAGTGCATCCGGAAAGGATTCACAGCGCTTCATTTTTTTCCACATTTTGTTATGTTACAGCCTTATTCCAAAATGGATTAAATTCATTATTTTCGTCAAAATTCTACAAGCAATACCCCATAATGACAACGTGAAAGAAGTTTGTTTGAAATCTTTGCAAATTTATTAAAAATAAAAAATAAAAAAATCACATGTACATAAGTATTCACAACATTTGCCATGACACCCAAAATTGAGCTCAGGTGCATCCTGTTTCCACTGATCATCCTTGAGATGTGTCTCTACAACTTGATTGGATACCACTTGTGGTAAATTCAGTTGATTGGACATGATCTGGAAAGGCACACACCTGTCTATATAAGGTCCCACAGTTAACAGTGCATGTCAGAGCACAAACCAAGCCATGAAGTCCAAGGAATTGCCTGTAGACCTCCGAGACAGGATTGTATCGAGGCACAGATCTGGGGAAGGGTACAGAAAAATTTCTGCAGCATTGAAGGTCCCAATGAGCACAGCGGCCTCCATCATCTGTAAATGGAAGAAGTTTGGAACCACCAGGACTCTTCCTAGAGCAGGCCGCCCAGCCAAACTGAACGATCGGGGGAGAAGGGCTTTAGCCAGGGAGGTGACCAAGAACCCTATGGTCACTCTGACAGAGCTCCAGCATTTCTCTGTGGAGAAAGGACAACCTTCCAGAAGAACAACCATCTCTGCAGCACTCCACCAATCAGGCCTGTATGGTAGAGTGGCCAGACGGAAGCCACTCCTCAGTAAAAGGCACATGACAGCCCGCCTGGAGTTTGCCAATAGGCACCTGAAGGACTCTCAGACCATGAGAAACAAAAATTGAACTCTTTGGCCTGAATAACAAGTGTCATGTCTGGAGGAATCCAGGCAACGCTCATCACCTGGCCAATACCATGAAGCATGGTGGTGGCAGCATCATGCTGTGGGGATGTTTTTCAGTGGCAGGAACTGGGAGACTAGTCAGGATCGAGGGAAAGATGAATGCAGCAATGTACAGAGACATCCTTGATGAAAACCTGCTCCAGAGCGCTCTGGACCTCAGACTGGGGCGAAGGTTCATCTTCCAACAGGACAATGACCCTAAGCACACAGCCAAGATAACAAAGGAGTGGCTACAGGACAACTCTGTGAATGTCCTTGAATGGCCCAGCCAGAACCCAGACTTGAACCCGATTGAACATCTCTGGAGAGATCTAAAAATGGCTGTGCACCGAGGCTCCCCATCCAACCTGATGGAGCTTGAGAGGTCCTGTAAAGAAGAATTGGAGAAACTGCCCAAAAATAGGTGTGCCAAGCTTGTAGCATCATACTCAAAAAGACTTGAGGCTATAATTGGAGCCAAAGGTGCTTCAACAAAGTATTGAGCAAATGCTGTGAATACTTATGTACGTGTGATTTTTTTTTTTTTTTTTTTAAATAAATTTGCAACGATTTCAAACAAACTTCCTTCACGTTGTCATTATGGGGTATTGATTGTAGAATTGTGAGGAAAATAATGAATTTAATTTATTTTGGAATAAGGCTGTAACATAAAAAAATGTGGAAAAAGTGAAGCGCTGTGAATACTTTCTGGATGCACTGTATAGTGTGATTTGCCCAAGGAAAAAGACGTTGCCATATTTGAAGGTTCTGGAATCACACCACTTTTCTGATTTTAGAATCAGTAAAGTGCTGAAGTTTCGATGCACCATGCAAACCTTATTCTAATGGTTCTTTTTTTTTTTTTTGACTGAGATTTCACTTGCTGTGGGCAGACAAGTCTACATTCTTTTAGCTAATTATGGCTGACATCAGAGACTCATAAAAAGTGTTCTGCTGTTCTCATAGCATTACTTCCTCTTACTATTGTGCTTGTGTTCTGACAGGGCAAGAAATATTCACTGCTATTTTTATCTGTGTTGACTTTCAGGTTCTGGTCAACTGGTCAACTGCAGTGGCACAGCAATCTTTCCAGCTCTGTAACCACAGCTTTAGAGTTCCCAGAATAAGACACTCAATCCGGCTCCCATACTAGGCAAAACCTGAGAGGAGAGACGATTTAAAAGTAAAGGAGGTGGGAAGGAACTGGACATAAACCAATTTCCTCTATGGTTGCCGTTGGCAACCTGAATTCTGTGTGCTGTTTTGCAGAGTTACTGTTGATGAATGGTTCTTCATTTGTCTTGACAGCTACTGATGCATTTTTTAAAGTGAAAGGGAGAAAAGCTCTGGGACAGGTTTATAATCCATTGCTGCTGCATGGAGGAGTAAGAGAGGAGTCAGACTCTTGCTGTTCACCAGTGGATTTATGCACTGCAGGGGATCATGGGAAAAGAACAGGAGCTTCTGCAGGCAATTAAGAATGGTGATGTGTCTTCCACAGAGAAACTACTGGCAAAGTTCAAAGGCAGCAGAAACAGTGAGTAATATCCTTTCGATACACACACCATTTTCTTGTAGGATTCATGACATGCAGTAGTTGTGATACAGTTGTTTATTTTTGCATGTATGGAGTGAGAGTTATAGTGCAGAAAAAGCATTTCAGACTGAAGGCCAATGGTAAACATTGTAACTGGTGTTTAGGTACAAGCTTTTGAGCCATTCTGTGGAGATGTTTGAAGGGGTTAAAGAAGCTATTGGGTCAGGGTCACCTACCTGGTTGTGCAATAATCCTATACTCTATTTTGGATATTGAATAAATTTGAAGGCAACTTTTATATAAACATACAGGGGCATCTAAAAAAAATTGAATATCATGGAAAAGTTCATTTTTTCCGTAATTTAATTCAAAAAGTGGTACTTTCATATATTCTAGATTCATTACACATAAAGTGAAATATTTCAAGCCTTTTTTTGTTTTAATCTTGATGATTACGGCTTACAGCTCAGGGAAATGAGGTACTGTAAAAATCCAGTATCTCAAAAATATTAGAATAAGGAATTTATAATACAGCACTGTCGACCTGAGAAGAGCTCTAATCAGCTAATTAACTCAAAACACCTTTTTACTCAAAACATAGTTGCTCAGTGGTCCAAAGTCCTCTTTTCAGATGAAAGTAAATTTTGCATTTCATTTGGAAATCAAGGTCCCAGAGTCTGGAGGAAGAGTGGAGAGGCACAGAATCCAAGTTGCCTGAAGTCCAGATTGAAGTTTCCACAGTCAGTGATGATTTGTACCATGTCATCTGCTGGTGTTTCACTGTTTTCTCAAGTCGAGAGTCAATGCAGCCATCTACCAGGAGATTTTAGAGTGCATCTGCTGACAAGCTTTATGGAGATGCTGATTTCGTTTTCCAGCAGTGCTTGGCACCTGCCCACAGTGCCAAAACTACTAGTAACTGGTTTGCTCACCATGGTATTACTGTGCTTGATTGGCCAGCCAACTCACCTGACCTGAATTTTGTCGAGGAAAATGAGAGACACCAGACCCAACTATACAGATGAGCTGAAGGCTGCTATCAAAGCAACCTGGGCTTTCATAACTCCTCAGCAGTGCCACAGGCTGATTGCCTCCATGCCACGCTGCATTGATGCAGTAATTCGTGCAAAAGGAGCCCCGACCAAGTATTGAGTGCATAAATTGACATACTTTTCAGAAGGTCAAAATTTCTGTATTATAAATTCTTTATTCTTATATTTTGAGATACTGGAGATATATATAGATATATATATATATATATATATATATATACATGCATGCATGCATGCATACAGTACTGTGCAAAAGTTTTAAGTAGGGGTATAACCCCAGTGTCCTGGTGAAATTCCCCAACTGGCCCTTATCAATCATGGCCCCTAATAATCTCCATTCCCTGAACTGGCTACATCACTCTCCTTTCCTCTCCACCAATAGCTGATGTGTGGTGGGCGTTCTGGTATGTTATGGCTGCAGTCGAATCATCCAGGTGGATGCTACACACTGCTGGTGTTTGAGGAGATTTCCCCCCATACTATGTAACGCACTTTGAGTGTCTAGAAAAGCGCTATATAAATGTCACTAATTAATTAATTAATAGGCAGGTGTGGAAAAAATGCTGTAAACTAAGAATGCTTTCAAAAATAGACCTGTTAATAATTTATATTTATCAGTTAACAAAAATGCAAAGTGAGTGAACAGAAGAAAAATCTACATCAAATTAATATTAATATCATGCCTTCAAATCAACATCTATCAGCAACATTCTTCTAGGTACACTTGCACACAGTTTTTGAAGGAACTCAGCAGGTAGGTTGGCCCAAACATCTTATGGGCCAACCTGGATAACTAACCATAGTTCTTCTGTGGATTTAGGTAGCCTCAGTTGCTTCTCTCTCTTCA
>CM042554.1:893194-898194 GCA_023630585.1 Cranoglanis bouderius
AAATTCTAAAAAATGTCATGCTGTCAGAAGAAGACCTGAAAGATTCTACAGGGCCATCAGTGTCACCTGACTTAATGGGTGACTGACTTTAGAAAACTACTTTTTGAAGGATAAATTTGTTTTTAAAGCGAGTTCTGACTATTGTATTCCACTTCCTGTTTTGCAGAATTATTAGGCTCCACCAAGAGACTGAATATCAACTATCAGGATCCAGAAGGGTAAGTCATTCTTCCACTGTGGCTTTCAATATACTGTCATGGAAAAAAGAAAGTACACCCTCCTTCAAGTCTATGTTTTTATTTATCAAGGCCTGAATAAGAACTGGTGGTCCTCACCAACTTCTGTAAAACAACAAATAAATAACTTTAGGTGAAAAGAACACAATAGATTTAAATATGTAGTCATTTTTCCCTAAACATAAACCAACATTTAGAAACCAGGTGGGGAAAAAATAAGTACACCCTATACTTTAGTAATATATTTAGTAAACCATCTTTAGCAACAATAACTTGAAGTAAGTGTTTTTTGTAGGAGTTTGTCAGCCTCACGTCGTTTTGGAGAAATTTTGGCCCACTCTTCTTTTCACTGATGTTTGAGTGCATTCGTTTATGCACAGCTCTTTCAAGATCTCAAGGCCGCAGCATCTCAGACAGGTCTGCACAGGTCTGGAGTTTGACTCCATTCAAACACCTTGATTTTTTTTTATTTGAACATTATTCACTCATCCTGTGGTCAACAGGGTTAAAGACCATGGGAAATTTTACATCCCCTACTAAAGTGAACATGTTGATTTCCTGTCTGTTGTGAATTTCACATTTCTCCATTTCATGCGAACTTCCCAAGCTAGTTGTGAGGCAAAACCTGAGTGATCTGCTTGTGAAGATTGGGATCTTCTGCCCTGAGGTGATGCACCTTTTGCTTAGTCAGGTTGAGGTGAGGTACCTAAGAATTGTGCAGAGAGTCATCTAAACACTAATTTGTGTTTTGTGTTGCTCTGGGTGTGTTTGTTCTTTCCAAAAGCTGTTTTTGCAGTCAGTCAACACTTTGCCCACTTTGCTCTACCCATTACATAATCTGTTGATATGTATCCCTGAATCCTAGTCAATCTGTAAACAAAATATTGTCCCACCAAATTAAACATGTTATTGATAAATAAAAGCACCTGACAGGCAAAAACTGAACATACAATGGTATAACGTTGGGGGACTGATGTCGGATGCACAAGGTTAACACCATTTCTCCATTTCATGTGAACTTCCCATGCTAGCTGTGAGGCAAAACCTGAGAGATCTGCTTGTGAAGATTGGGATCTTCTGCCCTGAGGTGATACACTTTTTGCTTAGTCAGGTTGAGGTGAGGTACCTCAGAATTGTGCAGAGTCATCTGAAAACACTAATTTGTGTTTTGTGTTGCTCTGGGTGTGTTTGTTCTTTCTAAAAGCTGTTTTTGCAGTCAGTCAACACTTTGCCCAAAGTTGGGGACTGATGTCGGATACACAATGTTAACACCTGCTCTTAGTTTTAATCACAACCCCACCCCCCACTTCTGTCATTATTGCACAGCTACTTACAGTGGTGCTTGAAAGTTTGTGAACCCTTGATATTTTTCTCTATATCTGCATAAATATGACCTAAAACAGATCAGATTTTCACAAAAGTCCTACAAGTAGACAAAGAGAACCCAATTAAACAAATGAGACAAAAATATTATACTTGCTTATTATACTATACTTGATCCAATATTACATATTTGTTCCTGGCAAAAGTATGTGAATCTATGTGTAACTGGAGGTAGGGGTATCTGTGTCAGAGTCAACAGTCAAGAGAAGATTTCAGTAAATAAAGAGGTTTTGCTGCAAGGAAAATGGGTAGGACTTCCCTTTGCTCTCAAAACTCTCAATTCCTTATGACATGGATTTCACAAGATGTTGGAAACATTCCTTTGAGATTCTGGTCCATGTTGACATAATTGTATCATGCATTTCCTGCAGATTTTTAAGGTCTTGTTCTACCACATCCCAAAGGTGTTCTATTGGACTCAGATCCGGTAACTAGGAAGGTCACTGAAGAACATTGAACTCACTGTCAAGTTCATGAAACCAGTTTGAGATGACTTTTGCTTTGTGACATGGTGCATTATCATGCTGGGAGAAGCCATTAGAAGATGGGTAAATTGTGGCCATGAAGGGATGGACATGGTCAGCAACAATACTCAAATAGGCTGTGGTACTCAAGCAACGATTAATGGGACCATTGGCATTAAACATTCCCCAAACCATTACAACCCCCAGCCTGGACTGTTGACACAAGGCAGGTTGGGTCCATGGATTCATGCTGTTGGTGCCAAATTCTGACTCTACCATCTGTGTGCCTCAGCAGAAATGGAGATTCTTCAGACCAGGCTAAGTTTTTCCAGTCTTCATCTGTCCAGTTTTGGTGACCCTGTGCCCACTGCAGCCTCAGCTTTCTTTTCTTGGCTGACAGAATTGGAGCCTGACGTGGTCTTCTGCAGGTGTAGCCCATCCACCTCAAGGTTTGATGTGTTGTGCATTCTGATATGTTTTTCCTGCTCATCACAATTGTAGCGTGGTTATCTGTGTTACTGTTGCCTTTCTGTTAGCTCGAACTGGTCTGGCCATTCTCCCTTGATTTCTCTCAACAACAAGGCGTTTCCGTCCTCAGAACTGCCGTTCACTGAATGTTTTTTTTTCTCTTTAGTGCACCCTTGTGAGTAAACTCTAGAGACTGTTGTGTGTGATAATCCCAGGAGATCAGCAGTTATATAAATACTCTAACCAGCTCACCTGGCACCAATAATCATGCCATGGTCATAATCACTGAGATCACATTTCCCCCATTCTGATGGTTAATGTGAACATTATCTGAAGCTGCTGGCCCATATCTGTATTATTTTATGAATTGTAACGCTGCCTCAAAATTGGCTGATTAGATAATCGCATTAATGGGTAAGGTTTACAGGTGTTCCTAATAAAGTGCTCTGTGAGTGTACATATGATTCATATTTTTTATGCCTACGAAGGTTTCAACTAGTGGTCGACTGATATATTGCCTAGGCATCATCCAATAAATCTTCCCGTTCGGCTGATATGTCAAGTCTGATATGTATACGATGTATACGATGTATACTTGTATACAGCCGTGGCCAAAAGTTTTCAGAATGACACAAATATGAATTTTTACAAAGTCTGCTGCCTCAGTTTTTATGATGGCAATTTGCATATACTCCAGAATGTTATGAAGAGTGATCAGATGAATTGCAATTAATTTCAAAGTCCCTCTTTGCCATGAAAATGAACTTAATCCCAAAAAACATGTCCACTGCATTTCAGCCCTTCCACAAAAGGACCAGCTGACATCATGTCAGTGATTCTCTCGTTAACACAGGTGAGAGTGTTAACGAGGACAAGGCTGGAGATCACTCTGTCATGCTGATTGAGTTAGAATAACAGACTGGAAGCTTTAAAAGGAGGGTGGTGCTTGAAATTATTGTTCTTCCTCTGTTAACTATGGTTACCTGCAAGGAAACACGTGCAGCCATCATTGCTTTGCACAAAAAGGGATTCACAGGCAAGGATATTGCTGCTAGTAAGATTGCACCTAAATCAACCATTTATCGGATCATCAAGACCTTCAAGGAGAGAGGTTCAACTGTTGTGAAGAAGGCTTCAGGGCGCCCAAGAAAGTCCAGCAAGCGCCAGGACCGTCTCCTAAAGTTGATTCAGCTGCGGGATCGGGGCACCACCAGTGCAGAGCTTGCTCAGGAATGGCAGCAGGCAGGTGTGAGTGCGTCTGCACACACAGTAAGGTGAAGACTTTTGGAGGATGGCCCGGTGTCAAGAAGGGCAGCAAAGAAGCCACTTCTCTCCAGGAAAAACATCAGGGACAGACTGCTATTCTGCAAAAAGTACAGGGATTGGACTGCTGAGGACTGGGGTAATGTCATTTTCTCTGATTAATCCCCTTTCCGATTGTTTGGGGCATCTGGAAAAAAGCTTGTCCGGAGAAGAAAAGGTGAGCGCTACCATCAGTCCTGTGTCATGCCAACAGTAAAGCATCCTGAGACCACTCATGTGTGGGGTTGCTTCTCAGCCAAGGGAGTGGGCTCACTCACAGTTTTGCCTAAGAACACAGCCATGAATAAAGAATGGTACAAAAACATCCTCAGAGAGCAACTTCTCCCAACCATCCAAGAACAGTTTGGTGACGAACAATGCCTTTTCCAGCATAATGGGGCACCTTGGCACAAGGCAAAAGTGATAATGAAGTGGCTCAGGGAACAAAACATCGACATTTTGGGTCCATGGCCAGGAAACTCCCCAGACCTTAATCCCATTGAGAATTTGTGGTCAATCCTCAAGAGGAGGGTGGACAAACAAAAACCCACAAACTCTGACAAACTCCAAGCATTGATTATGCAAGAATGGGCTACCATCAGTCAGGATGTGGCCCAGAAGTTGATTGACAGCATGCCAGGGTGAATTGCAGAGGTCTTGAAAAAGAAGGGTCAACACTGCAAATATTGACTCTTTGCATAAACTTCATGTAATTGTCAATAAAAGCCATTGACACTTATGAAATGCTTGTGATTATACTTCAGTAACAGTAACATCTGACAAAAAGATCTAAAAACACTGAAGCAGTCGACTTTGTGAAAATTAATATTTTTGTCATTCTCAAAACTTTTGGCCACGGCTGTACTATATACGATGGCATATAACGCATAAGCGCATGCTTCCTTATTCTGACTAAAAAAAAAAAAAACTAAAAAAACATTTTACAGTTTTTCATAAGGGTAATTTATGTGTTGTGAAACTGTGAGACTTCCATTTTTCTGCCCTTACACTTTTGGCACGTTTTTTTCTGCTGAAATATGGCCAAAAGCATTGCAAGTCCGGGAACAGCGATTTGCAAGCAAAAACAATGGTGTCATGGTGACCGCGTAGAACCAATCGGTATGAGTAAAAAATAAACTGTTGGAAA